>CAKMRK010000075.1:0-116776 GCA_928213465.1 Penicillium sclerotigenum | reverse complement strand
CCACAGGTTATCTCCTAGCACTTAGTCCCACCTTCTGTAGTTTTCCTCTCTTCACGCAACGCACAATAGACAGATTTCCAGTCCACTTCATTGCTTCATGCATAGTCGTACTGGCCTCTCTGCCTAACAATAACTTTTTAGGAAATAGAACTAACCCTAGAACTAAATTTAAAGAATAATGATCATATATACATTATTCAAGATATCTGAGGCACTCCGAGGCATTCAAAAGTTGATATTTCGGTTTCTCACTTTTTGCCGAGGTCCCCGCTGTGTAATAACACTTTTATACTCCCAACTCTCCCTCTCTCTCTATTTATCTGTCAAACTCCAGAAATATTCATCTATCTCTCTAAACATGGCTGACAATTACTCTTTCGAATATTTCACCGTGCAAATTCCTACCGATCATCAATATGTGGCTCATGTGGAAATCAATCGCCCAGAAAGGTTGAACGCCTTCATCGAAGTGTGAGCGTTAATCTCCCCATCCCGTCAAATCATATATCTAATAAATCAAATTTAGTATGTGGGAGAATATGGCTAAGATCTTTAACAAGCTTTCCTGGGATCCTCGCGTTCGCGCGATCGTCCTCAGCGGTGCTGGAGAGAGGGCATTCACCACCGGGCTGGATGTCAAAGCGGCCTCGGAAGGTCCTCTGACGTCAAACACCAAGGCCGACCCAGCTCGAAATGCGGCCGCTTTGCGTCGCCATATCACCAGCTTCCAGGACTGTATCACCGCGGTAGAGCGTTGTGAAAAGCCTGTTATAGTTGCGCTTCATGGATTCTCATTGGGACTCGGCATTGACCTGGCAACGGCGACGGACGTGCGTCTCTGTGCCCGAGATACTCGATTTGCGGTCAAGGAAGTTGATATTGGGATCGCAGCAGACATCGGTACCCTCAGCCGACTCCCCAAGGTGGTCGGAAATTACGGATGGGTAAAGGAGGTCGCTCTGACAGCGCGTGAGTTCGGCGCTGAGGAGGCACTGCGTGTGGGATTCGTTAATGCGGTATATGATAACCGTGAAGCCACTATTGCGGCCGCATTTGAGCTCGCCTCCCTGATAGCCAGCAAGAGCCCTGTGGCCGTGCAAGGCACCAAGGAGATCTTGAACTTCTCACGCGATCACTCTGTGCAAGAGGGGCTGCGCTATACGAGCGTATGGAATAGCGCTGCTTTACAGACACAGGATGTCTCAGCAGCTCTGCTGTCTGGGTTACAAAAGCGTAATCCAACATTCGAGAAATTGTGATGGCAAATCCACTATTCCCCACTGTATATATATATATATATATATATGGTTGAAACATCCTAGTCTAATATTCAACATCATATGATCACCGAAACCCCCGTGTATTTGCCAAGGAAGGTCATCGACTGTGCTCAGGGCTATATACGGAGTAAGTCCGTACATAAGAACTCTTTTAGGATAAATTGATAAATTATCCACAAGTCCTGATGAATTATTACAAGTCCGTGTTCTGTCCAGACGTTTTTTTTTTAATTTATTTTAAAACGTTTCCATGAATCAGAACCGACGACGACCAACCGGGCCTCCCCATGCCCTCTTGCATGTTTCGTTCCTTTTCTCCGAAACAACATGAAACTCGAAAACAACGCAATAATGGGCGTGTAAAACCCCACTGAAAGTGTCACTTTTTTTCCACGTATCCAAGCCATTGCTTATGACTTGAGAATATATAATTTCGAACAGACTGCCAATTCCAAAGAGAACATTTACTAAAAGTCTTTTCACCCAAGAACTTGCTCTATATATTTCTCGCCATGAAATCTTCTATTCTTCTCTCCGCGCTCATCCCTAGTGCGCTAGGCACGACCATCTACCTTGCTGGTGACTCGACCATGGCAAAGAGTGGGACTGGATCTGGCACTGCAGGTATGTGTGTTCTCTTTAGGTCTTGAGGATAGCACCATGCTGATATTCCCAGGTTGGGGTGCATACGTTACGCCCTATACCTCACTCACCGTGTCCAACCAAGCTGTCGCTGGCCGTAGCGCCCGATCATACACGCGTGAAGGTCGGTTCGATGCCATTGCAGCAGTGGTTCAGTCTGGAGATTGGGTGATCATCGAGTTCGGGCACAACGACGGCGGCTCTTTGACTTCCACCGATAATGGGCGTACCGATTGTTCTGGCACAGGCAGCGAGACCTGTAGCACAACCTACAACGGGGTCGCCGAGACAGTATTGACGTTCCCGGCATATATAGAGAATGCCACCAAGGTGTTCAAGGCCAAGGGCGCGAATGTGATAATCTCGAGTCAGACACCCAACAACCCATGGGAAACTGGAACCTTCACCTATGCCCCGTCACGGTTTGTGGGCTATGCGCAGGCGGCAGCTGCAGCCGCCGGCGTGCCCTATGTTGACCACGGGGCTTATGTGGCAGACCGATTCCAGACGCTGGGCCTGACTGCTGTCGATGCGTACTTCCCATTGGATCACACGCATACCAGTCCGGCCGGTGCATCGGTCGTAGCTCAGGCCTTTTTCAAGGCTGTAGTTTGTGAGGGTATTGCACTCAAGAGTTCTCTGAGCACCACCTCTTTCCCCGGTTCGTGTCTCTAGATGAACGGCAGAGTAACAAGTACGGGACCTATGCAATCTGAGCTTATTATGTGACTATAAGTGTGCTGCCTGTTGAACAAGAGAGGATTAGGTGGCTTCGGCTATATCCAAAAGGATTGTAAACGGGCCTTCCACCAGTCTGCCTCGGGGCCAGGTAAATTCGTAAGGTTTCGTAATATGTCCATAGCTAAGACACGAATAAATACAAAGGTGTCGTTGAAAAAGGTTTGTTGGTAGAATCACAGTCGGTCCGAGTTCATTCCTCCAGAATAGACCGGACGATGCCCCGATTCTCGACTCGGTGATAATAGCGATTCACGCTCGCGAACCGAGAATCAAATGCGCCTTGGTTCTGTACAATCTCCCGCAGGACTGGCCATAGAGAGCAATCGTCGACGGTAAACACGGAGCCTCCCAGGTAATGTTGTCCCTGCAGAGTGCGTTCCCACTCCTCAATTCCGTATTCAAACTTGCTGGATGAATTGGTGGCACAGTGCTGACGCCAGTGTCCCAGAAACTGATCAATCATTGACAAGAAATTGCCCCCGCGTAACGAATCTACACCTGGCCGTAGGGTCTCAGCAGATCGGTTGGCCATGTGCGCTAGGATAACGGAGTCGCCCACGACGGTTGCTCCATCGGGCGTTTCATATATTGGTAGTGCCGTTGGGTGACTATCTCTAGCTCCCGGTTGCTCATGGTTGGTGATCAATCGATACCGGATGCCGTTTTCCCCCAGACAGAGACGCACACGCAAATTGGCCACAGTATCACAGCCAAGTACTAGCTGTCCTGTTGATGTAGTCACAAAGTTGACCACGTCAAATCCGCCACCGTACACGACATCCCAATTGAATTCGGTGGCACGATTTTCCTGGCCAAAAGCACCAATGAGGCGTGCTGTTTCGGTAGGATCCCCATGGATCACAGCGCGAGCCTGGTCCGGTGTTTTACCAACAGCTCCTTGTCCCCAGATTGTGTTGGCCACAGGGTCGATGAAAGTACCAATATGACGGAAAGTCAGGGAAATTCGCTGGCCGCCGTAGGCTTGCTCCTCGGTAGATTTGCTTACCTCAGGCCGCTTGTCGGCCCGGATGCCATGAAGCCATTGCATGTTCGTCTTTGGGCCAAGTACAAAAAGTGATTTGTGAGGAAGAGGGACGCGCTGGGTCGTTCGATATGGTTTGATTCCTCCCTCGGGTTCAGATACTGAGGCCTTGGTACGGAGGACCATCACGCGCTCTGCGCCTAGACTGACATTGCAAATGAAGGACCCTCGCATAATATCCAGTGTCTTATCTGAGTGCTCTGATATGCGATCCTGTCCATCACGGTAAAGCTGGATGAGCACATGATTCAAGGGGTGGCCTAATATTTGCTCAACAGCCATGCGCACTTCATCAACCGCGGAGGTGAATGGCTTGAAGGGTGGAGACTCGTCTGCTGGATGACGATATATGGGTATGGCTCCATCGGGTAGAGGTTGACCTTGGACTGCAACCAATCGGGGAACCTGGCCCGACAGATGGTACATCTTCTGCCAGTCTACCTCTGCATGTATACGCTCAAAGGAGTCTGCGGCCAAGTTGACATCGTTCACAAGGCGGGAATCGCCTTCCCCGATGTTGGTTTGGGAAGTATTTAGTATTTCAGCCACTTGTAAAGGTGTTGTTGCCCCGTTGTGGTCAACGCGAGGTTTGACTGAAGGTTCTTTTGGGACGTCTCGGCGCTTCGGGCGACGGACGCGCACTCGCACCTTCTTTTGGTCTTCCACTGGACCCCGCGCCTGTGCAGCAGTAGCGCGTCGTGCGCGAGAATGACTAGTGAGTTCCGAATGGCTGGGATCCTCTGGCTCACGCGAGTCATCTGTGGGAGAGGTGTCCCCGGCATTCCAAAATTCTAGACCATCCATGACGCTCTCGAGGCCAGCCTCAGTCGCTGACCTCTTAGGCTGTGGTGCGCCTTGGCGAGCAATTGCATCAGTCTCATCCCAATCGAGCTCTTGAATGAGCTCCCGAGCAGTGATACCCGTCGCCCCCAGAATATCCGCCATGCGTCGCATTGCTTCTTGATGTCGCTGAAAATCGCGGAACCCCAAGCAATCCTCCACAAGAGTTACTGAAAACCCATTGCGGACAGCATCCAAAGCGGTCGCAAACACGGAGACATTGGACAACGAGCCACAAAGGTACAATTCGGTCACAAAGTGTGTCCTGAAGGATAGCACAAGGCCAGGGGACTCCAATGCAGAGTATCCTGTTTTGTCCACTACGGCGTCATGCTGGGTGTTGATGGCGGCCAAAATCGGTGCGGGGAACTGATATCCGGGGGTATGCGGGTCACAGCACAGTGAAGAGGCGGCGGAGAGAAAGGCTTCGGGATCGACAGGTTCTGGCGCGTCATGGTCCGACCCGACTTCAATTATATCCGAGGTGGGCATCTCCTTTCTGCGCGGTGGCTCTCTATCCAGGACAATACGATCACCAAAGTTCCAGTCAACGATGGTCTGAGGGGATTCATATTGTGAGCGCACCCAAACTACATCGCCGACTCGACGGAATGCAGATGCCAGCTGTGGGAGGGTTTCAAGTATATCCTGTGTATTAGGGATATGTAAAGCCCCGGAAGGACGGACAAAGTCATTTTGAAAGTCGAGTAGCAACAACGCCTTCCGGGTCTGGATGGCGGGTAGATCCCCGAATGAGAAGACACTCATCCTATAGACATGGTATGAGCAAGACTAGAAATAGTAATTGGATAACTAGGTTAGTTAAGCGAAACAATATAAGTAATTAGATACGAAGACCTCGGGATGTGGGGGGAGAGGGCGGAGACATTCTGGAGGCCTGAGGCAGAAATAGTACTTTTGGGGAAGGAGCGAGTCAAAAAGAAGTTAAGGCAGGCACGAATGTCACGTGCTTCAAATATAAAACGAAAATAGCCTGGACCCTCTCTGATCCTCTGATATTCCGGAAATTGCTCCTACTCCGGGGAAAATATCCAGCCATAAAATTATGAGCCATATCTGTACCAAGCCAAGTATGCTTGTCGCACTGGGAGACGCAATTCATGACATAATATTTTATCATCCTCCAATCAATACAGCGGCCGGTGTCGGTGTGGGTCTCCGGGGAGCAAGGTCTGCTCTCCGAGAATTGCTACGGTGACTCGAATCGCCCAGCCATATTCGCCCATTATTTAAATTCTCAAGCTTCCCCGGTCCAACTTCGTCTTTTCCTTCACTCTCCACTCTCCTCTCTTCCATACATTCACAATGGCTTCTCGTGGTCTTCCCCGTGCCCTCCGCCTCGCCCGCGTGGCCGCTCCTCGCTCGGTCATCACCGCAGCTCTCCCTCGCCCTGCCGTCGCTGCCGCTGCCGCTCTTCCCCGTGTCTCCTCGGTCGTTACCCCCGTCCGTGGTATCAAGACCATTGACTTCGCCGGTGTCAAGGAGGATGTCTACGAGCGTGCCGATTGGCCCCGTGAGAAGCTCCAGGAGTACTTCAAGGATGATACCCTTGCCCTCATTGGTTACGGCTCTCAGGGTCACGGTCAGGGTCTGAACCTGCGTGACCAGGGTCTCAACGTTATTGTTGGTGTCCGCAAGGATGGTGCCTCATGGAAGGAGGCCATTCAGGACGGCTGGGTTCCCGGCAAGAACCTGTTCGATGTCACCACCGCCATTGAGAAGGGTACCGTTATCATGAACCTGCTCTCCGATGCCGCTCAGTCCGAGACCTGGCCCACTATCAAGCCCCTCCTCACCAAGGGCAAGACTCTCTACTTCTCCCACGGTTTCTCCCCCGTCTTCAAGGACCTCACCAAGGTCGATGTCCCCAAGGACATTGATGTCATCCTCGTTGCCCCCAAGGGTTCCGGCCGTACCGTTCGCTCTCTCTTCCGTGAGGGCCGTGGTATCAACTCCTCCATCGCCGTCTTCCAGGACGTCACCGGCCAGGCCAAGGAGCGCGCCATCGCCATGGGTGTCGCCGTCGGTTCCGGCTACCTTTACGAGACCACCTTCGAGAAGGAGGTTTACTCCGACCTCTACGGTGAGCGTGGCTGCCTGATGGGCGGTATCCACGGTATGTTCCTCGCCCAGTACGAGGTTCTCCGTGAGCGTGGTCACAGCCCCTCCGAGGCCTTCAACGAGACCGTTGAGGAGGCCACCCAGTCCCTGTACCCCCTGATCGGTGGTAACGGTATGGACTGGATGTACGCTGCTTGCTCCACCACTGCCCGTCGTGGTGCCATTGACTGGTCCAGCCGCTTCAAGGACACCCTGAAGCCCGTCTTCAACGACCTCTACGACAGCGTCTACAACGGCACTGAGACCCAGCGCTCCCTCGACTACAACTCGCAGCCCGACTACCGCGAGAAGTACGAGAAGGAGATGCAGGAGATCCGCGATCTCGAGATCTGGCGCGCCGGAAAGGCCGTCCGCTCTCTCCGCCCCGAGAACCAGAAATAAATAATACCTTGATACCCGTGGGGGTTCAAAAAAATGATGATGTACTATGAACTGTTCTTTTTTGGGTTTCATGTCGAAAATATTATTTTGAGGCTTTACCGGCCATTCCCCAGTTACTTTTTTTTTCAATTTTCCGTAGATCGTTTCTTACTTGTACCTGAAGCTGTAGCGCGCCGAAGTCCGGAGAATAATCCGGGGTAAAATAAGAGTCATACTTCTCGTCTGTTTTCCCTTCCTCAACCTCTTCTACCCATGATGGCTTCGCCCGCTGTTGCAGCTCAGTCGCTCACCCCAGCCGCAATTCAAGCGGCATATGATCTTATCCAGCCCCATGTGCACCGTACGCCGCTGCTGACATGCAAAACGCTTGATACTATCGCCTCAACACCGCAATCCACCGAAGCCTTGGTGGGAACGCCGTTTGAAGGCCAAACTCCCGCTCGCCCACAATTTCGATTTTTCTTTAAGTGCGAGAACTTTCAGCGAATCGGTGCCTTCAAAGCACGGGGTGCATTCCACGCATTGCTGCGACTGTTGGAAGAGCGCGGGGAAGAAGTCAAACGGCGCGGGGTGATTACACATAGCTCTGGTATTTTCTGATTTTTCTGCTGCGCAAGTCAAGGTTATGCATGCTGAATCCTTTTCATTTCAGGAAACCATGCACAGGCGCTCGCCCTTGCTGCCTCGACTCTGGGCATTCCCGCCTATATTGTGATGCCCCGCATCAGCACGCCGTCGAAGATTGCGGGTACGCAGTCCCATGGAGCGGAGGTCATATTTAGCGGCTCAACAAGCGTAGAACGTGAAGCTGTGGTGGCAGAAATACAGGGAAAGACACACGCCATTCTCGTGCCACCATATGATGATTTCAATGTCATCTGTGGGCAGGGTACAACGGCTTTGGAGCTGCAGGCACAGCATGCCGAACAAGCTGGGTCCCGAAGCCTAGATGCGGTTATCACTCCTATTGGTGGAGGTGGGCTCAACTCCGGCGTGGCGACATGGTTCTCGAATAAGCAGACACGCGTGTTTGGTGCAGAGCCCAGCTTTGAAGGTGCAGATGACTGTCGACGTGGGCTGCAGGCTGGAAAGCGAGTGGAAGCCGTTGGCACCCTGACTATCGCAGACGGGCTACGCACCCCAGTGGGATTACTCAATTGGGAGGTCATCTCCGATAAAAAGAAAGTGGAAGGGGTGTTCGCTGTCACCGAAGAGCAGATCAAATCAGCCATGCGGTTGGTTATAGAACGCATGAAGGTTGTTGTTGAACCGAGTGCAGTGGTTGGACTGGCTGTGTGTCTCTTTGATGAGAACTTCAGGCAACAAGTAGAACAAGAGGGTGGCAAGGATGGATGGGATGTTGGCGTTGTGTTCAGCGGCGGCAACACAACCGTCGAAGCAATTGCCAAGTTGTTTTCATGAGCCTACGAAATTAAATGAAAGCCATTGGCATAGAAGAATATACACTTGAAATAGAAACGTTCAATGGTAGGGATCTGCCATCTCAACCCCAGAGCCACGCATGTAAAATGAAAAGCTCCCACCATTGTTCGCCTCGATTGCTTCCACTATACGACGAGGCCATTCATCGCGTCCCCACGGATTAACCCATGCCGATACCTTCCCTTGCAGAACCACGCTCTGCCGTGAAGGGGCATCTTTCACGGCTGCATGGGCGGCCATGCTCGGTGGAAATGGGCGAACAGAAGACCGGTGGACAATCAGACGCAATGTTGGAAAAGTCCCCCAGGGGGCAGGGAGAGCATGTCTCAGTGATGGAACACGAGCCTGGAACTGGTCGTAGTGACCAGGGCCGGAAGCCCGGCCTCCCGAGACCGTTGCGGTATACACAATTGCACACTGAAACTGGCTCTGTAGACCCTTCAGCTCCCCCACAAGCTCGGTACAGAGGTCAGACAAATGGAACCTCTGTTTTTGTTTGCGCTCGAAATCAATTTCTGCCTGAGGACGCCCAATTTCCTCGGTCCGAGCAACTTCGTCACGCAGCCGGTCCTGCCAGAAGAAGGCGGTGACACTGTCAATTGCGATCAGTTGTAAGGGACGTGATGCGGAACGATGTCGCGAGAGATCAAAAAGATACGAGTCGAGCATGTGTATCGTGGCCAAAAGAGCGGAGGAAGATTGCGGACGAAAGACATGGACATGCTGTAGTGAAGAGACGAGCAACGATTCAAGATGATGGTTTGGCATTCCTCCTGGTTGAGCCCCGAGACTTGATTCAGATATTCCTTGCTGCTGCAGTACAATACCTCGAGCAACAGTTCTTAGTCTTTCGGCATCGAATCGGTCGTCAGTATCTATGAACACCACAGCTGCCTCTTGGCCACTGACTGGGATATCCCCATATTTTCGTGGTAAGATAGCGAGAGCCGTGAGATAGTATAGTAGTTGCGACTTCCCCGAAGCCGACTGGCTGCTTGAAATCTCCACGATAGGAACCTGCTGTTTCTTGCTACCGTCTGGGTCTGAGAACACATTGACAGATGGGTCAATGTCTTGCGCTGCGTGTAATTGATCCGGCCTATACACCTGACCAGCCGGGAACTCACTATGCAACAAAATTTTCTCATCTTCAATGGTATTCTCACTTGGAGATTGAGGATGTCCATCTTTCACAGCATCTGACACAGCAACTGCTTTCGGTGCAAAGACTTCAAGCAAATTGTCCAGAATGGGCACGCCTAATGATTGTGTGTCATGACTCAAGTGACCAGAATAAAAATGGGCCAATTCAGAGAGGATCTAAAACTTGTCAACTCAATGCACTCAAAGAAATAGGAAAGCTGCAAGCAATACTTCATCTAGTCCCTCTTGGTGTATATCAGCTAGCGATCTCTCTCCGAGATTGGCTGCCATGGGTAAGTGATGCGCTGCGTCATGGATCTGACATCACTAGATTTTGACCACGTATAAAGTCCACTATGCAGGCAAAGTGGTAGAAGAGTTGTAGAAGTGAAGTGTGAAAGTGATGCGGAAACTCGAATAACGCGGCTGAAGGAGCTTCCGAACTTCTTTCTAACCTTGGAACAGCTTCTCCCTTCAAATTCACTCCGAATCTTTTCCCTTCTACAACACAAAACCTCTCAAGTCTCACTCGACTTCAATTGTCTGATATTCACAATTGCAAATTACAAAAATACAAATGGCTCCTCTCGTTCCCATCTTCTCCGCCGAATCCCTCCCCGATCATGTCAACACCGTCCGCCGCAACTTCCAAGAGAAACGCCGTAAAGGCGAACAAGTCAATCTCAAGGAGTGCCCATTACTCGAAATGAAACAATTCTCTTGCAATCCACCACAAAATGGGGTCCCTGAACCAGGAGTTGTAGTGTGCGAGCCTGTGGTGCGGTTGTTCCGACGGTGAGTCTTGAGCATCGAGTTCGAGTCAAATAGCAAGCTGATCTCGTAGCTGTGCCGGTGGGTTAATGGTTGAGACAACATCATGGGAGCCAATTAGGCTAGCAGAGGAAGCGAAACAAAAGCAAGCAACCAATACGAAACCATGAAAGGGTCTACTTCGAATACCTTATGTATGCATTGGGCGGAGTTGGATTACAATTACTTGCAAGTTTCAAGAATAAAAGTTGCATTCTGAATAATGCTTGTGACTGCCATGGGGTATCTCCTCAGGTCATGCTCCTGAACTAAAACACAAGCGCCAACCCATAATCGTGGGAGAAAAGAAAGGAAATAAAAGAACGCCGGTAGGCCTTTTGCCTTTGTAATTTACATTTCGATCATGACATCCGCTGGCTCGACCCTTGCTGTAGGCTTTGAAGTCTTCTCCTCTCCTCGCCGTGCATTCGAGCTTGTCTGGCGCCAAAGATCTCGTTCACAGTTGACAATGGGGCCCAACTCCATATTCCACGAAAGCTTGACCCGGGACTTGGTGTCAGCATCCGCCGGGCGTCCCGAATCAATATCCATGGCCGAACTGGTAAATATGCCATGAGAGTCATTGCCGTGCTTTTTGGATAATCCCCTGATCGTCTTTTCGAACATGCTTTCCATGCTGTCCGTTCTCCGACCCCAGAGTTTCCTATCGCGACCAGTCGAGCCCGTCTGGTTGTCGCGAAATGCAGCGCTCGCTAATTTGCGCAAAGCTTCCTCGCCATGCCGTCCATCCTCTGCGGCGCGTTCCCTAATCTTGCGTGGATCGTTGTCTCGTCCAATAAAGACTGCGGTGGCAGAATAGGTGTGTTTGCTAGGGAAGCTCGGGAAATGTTTTGGGATGTAGGGACGATTCGCGCGGTCGTCTTCGCTACTCAGCGCCGTGAGAAATGGGAGAGATTTAGATATTTCATTCTCTGGTGGGGGAGATGGTAATAATGTCGGCGTGGGTTTGTCCGAGGGCGCTGATTTGAGATGAGGGAGAAGATCGTCGGGATTGAGGCGGAAACGCTTCAAAGCGTGGTCAAAATCTTGCGGAATTGGTTGGACACGTCGCGCTGATAGCATAGACTGACGGACGAATGTGGAGAGTCGTAGCATGTCTAAAGATTTCAACCTGTTAATTCAAAAGCTTCAAAATGGATGCAATACCAGGTAACGTACACTCCTCAGTGGCACTACACAGACTTGATAGTGCAGCTGGATCGGCCAACTCAAACCCTGAGTCCTTCAAAGTCTGGCCGATTGCACGATTCATCAATTGGTCGAGGTGGGTGTCATCTTGCACGACTGGCTCGGACGTGGACGGGAGAACCACGGGCTCCTGTAAACGATGGTGGTGATGATAGTGACGCTTTATCCGCTTCGGATTGTTCTGTTCGATGGATGAAAAAGGTCGTTTAATATGGACGCCCGATGTCGCCATGGCCATTGTATTGGTCTGGTCAAGAAGGTGGTCGTCCCGACCAATGTGATTGAGTTATGGTCACGTGCTGGGGCGGTGAGTAGATGGATGAGCAGCTGTCATAGAAGAACAAGTGCGAGTAGCTTATTGCTTTGAGGTAGATAAACCGTTTAGGTAGGACATTCAATACATATGTATGTAGACGAGGAACTAATACCACCGAATTAGGCTTCGTCCACTTCACATATCCTCCATCTCGAGGGCTTCCTTTAGTTGCCCGTTATTCATGTAGGTAGTGCTAGAGGTCATTTCAGAGGTCATTTCATCGAGGCAATTTATCCAGTAAAAAGGAAGATTACAAGAAAATAAATGTATGTAATTCGTAGCACTGGAATAGTAAAGGAAATGGTGAACATGCCATAGTCCGCTCTCATAGTAAGACCGACCAATCCGGCGGCTCGCTTAGTCCGCTCCGAAGCTTCAACTTCACCTCACAAATCAGCCTTCCTCCTTGCCCCCCATCTCCTCTCCCCACCAACGTCCGAGGCAGGTTTTAAGCTGTCTACAACCTATATTGATTTTGCTCAAGCATCGATTGACGCAATTTATTCGCCACAATGCCCGCCGCCATTCCCCCCATTACCGGCGTACGTGCCCCTTCCGTTGAAAGCCGGGTTAACCCGAGCGGGTTCATCAGGTCAATTGAGATGTTCACAGTGATTTACTGACACGATATGCTTTTCTACAGATGCTCCGCCGTGGTCTTGTCCTAGACCTGAGCACCGCTTTCGGTAAGTTGTGATCCGGATCGAGTGGCATGATCAAACGACAACTTGAATATCGCGATCTCTCGGGGGCAACCTCGCGAAATACAAGCACCAAGAAATATGACTGGGATGAGGTCAACAAGTGAAATAGTTGCTGATCAGGGTATCTCATCTACTAGGCTTCGGTACTACCTTCGGCTACCTCTGGTGGTACGGTAAGTAGATTATCCCCGGCTTGCGCCAACCCTACGTGCTTCATGACTCTAATCATATGTCTTTCCGCCAGGCTACCACCTCCCCCGCGTGCGCGAGCGCGATGTCTACTACGCCCGCCTTGAGGCTGAGCGTGCTGCCCAGCGGGGTTAAATCGATCAACCCTGATCACCTCTCGATCATGTCCTTCCCGCCCGTTCGGCGCCAATTTTTTTTTTGCCAAAGCATTATCTAGAAAATTGCCTAGGCATATGTCTCAACATCACCATCAGGCTTTGGTTGGATCGACGGGTGTGTACGAAGGTTTGAGATTGTACATATACGCCTGTGGACAACCAACCGTTTTGATTTTGGACTTTCCTTCTTCTCCGGCCGGAATGGATTACCGATTTTGTTTATATCGCCGGCAATTATACGTAGGACCGCCCCGAACGCGTAGATCTATACACTTGACCCCTATGTCCGACCAAGCAAATGAGCAAATTGGATCTATTGTGTTCAAACGCTAATTACGCCGGATATATGTACATGGAAACTGCAGCGCACCCCCGTTTGGGTTGCCGAACCATGTCTGCGCCAAGTGTTAAACCATAGATTATCATCCCGTACCTGCCCATTGATACGGGAACCGATGGAAAAACTGCAAGTGTGAAGCCCTAGCTGACATTCACCGTAGCACCCGCTCAAATAATATGCCTCGGACGGACCCGCCGGCCATGGAGTTGCGTACGTTCTTCTTGAAGGTATCACGAGTGGCGCGAAGATCTTCCGCGGCGTCCTTGTTGAGAGGGTCGGACGCGTTTGGCTCGAGGAAAAGGAACTATGGGGCAATACCAGTCAGTGAAAGTAATGGCCAGTCAATAGAAAGAAATCAACGGACCTGCATTCCCACAATGACGGCATTCAAATTCAACACGGGCTTCCAGTCCTCTCGTAGAATATTTAAGCAGACATTACCCTCCAAGTCGATATTAGGATGATAGATCTTCTGCGTGCATTTGACCTTGGGAGGATCATGAGGGAAGTTCTGGTTGACGGCAAAACTAAAGTTGAAGACCCCTCCTTTATACATGCCCTCGTCGGGTTCGATGGTCAAGGTGAAGTTAAGGATGTCGTCGGGGTTCGGGAAAGACATTTTCATCGTGCTGCCGAGCGTGAGTTCTTGAAGGTCTAAAGAGATAAGAGGTTAGATAGCCATATAACAATCATCCAGTGAGAGTTATACTGTCCACTGCGGGAGAATCACTCACCTCGTTGCACACGTAATTGCGCCGCGGTGACCTTCTTCTTCTTCTTGCCTGCAGCACCCTCAGCATTCTCAGCCTCCTGCTGCTTCTGTTTCTATATATACTGTCAATCATAGTTCAACCTTTCTGTAAAAGCCAAATAACGCCCTACCATCGACCAGATTTTCAACATTTTGGCTGGGAGTCACCACCCCACCTGGTGGAACGGACGGGTTTTCGGGAGATCGAAGTAGGTTTATCACGAGGTAACGTGGAGATGCCAGAAAAGAAAAGAGAGGCAGAGGATGCAGAGCTGTAAATTGTGAGGCCAAGGTGACAACAGTGACACCCCGTAGACGGTAAGAGTGAAGAATAGCCCTGTGCTTGCGGGGGTCTCAGATCAGCAATCGCTCTTTATCGCCTCTCCGCCTTCCAGTTGACGTATGCGACCTCGGCAATATACTATGAGTTACATATCTCTACTCAATTTTGAAATCTCAAAGGTTGGGGGAATATAAATTGAATATGAAGTACATCATCATAGCGCTCCGAATGCGATCCCAGTGCATGGTTGATCCAACAAAAAAGAAGACACAGTAATCGTCAAGGGTAAAACCGCGTGAATACATACTGGCTGGCATTGCAAAATCAAAGAGAACAGAGTTCGAACATCTTTAGGTAGAATACAGATCACGGTATGGGGGAGAAAAAGAAGAAGAGAAGAGAAATTGTGGGGGGTTGTCATGAAAAAAAGGATACACATTTTGTGCTTGCTGGAATCGAACTACCGGCGTGCGAAGCAGCATCTGATACCAGTGCGACCCAGGAACCAACAGCATCCAATGAAACGGAACAATGCCACAGCAGCGTTGGACCACAAGAGGGCCTGGAAGAAATGGGCTGTACGAGTGGTGGCGGTATTCTATAATTCGTATTAGTTGGTGATCTAAAAACAAGGTTGAGAGATGGTGGAAACTCACTGAGAAGCCGAACTTATCGACGGACTCACTGGTGATGCAGACTGCCAAGATTGCATTACTGAAGATCCAAAAGGTGACAAGTCGGGTACGGAAACTCTTGTAGGAGTCCTCGAGGGTCTTTGCGTCGTTTTCCACAGGGGCCACGAATGGGGTGAGCGCACGCTTCACAGTTGCCTCGAACTGGCTATCAATATCGGCTTGGGGCTTATCAATTTCCTCAATTACTGTTTCCTTACTACCCTCGTCCTTTGTAGTCGTGGCTGATGGCAATGCATCGGCCTTGTCGGAGCCCTTCGTGCCCCAAGAGACGTCATGCCAGTTGCTGAAGGCATAGACGTTCAGAATGTTGATGTACGACGACTGAACAACCATATAGGCAGGGAAGGAGGTAAACATGTGCCATGGGTCGGCATACATGAAGGAGGCAACGAAGTAAAGACCGAATGTGGCAGCCAAGGCGATGATAATGATACCAGCACCTGTCGACCCAAAGAAAGAGTCAAGGAAGGCTTTTACGCCTTTGTCAGTAACAAAGTCCATGGGTGAGCCGTGGGTGAACGCGCGAACGACCAGGTAGAGCGAATCGACCACGATGTAAACCTGAATGATACCGAAAACCACAAACGAGGCAAGGTATGAAAACTTGGAACCCTTGGGTCTGTTACCGAGAGCAAGAATGAACTGCAGCAATAGGAAAGCGAGGTATGCGTACTTCACAATCGTGTTGATAATGGGCGTAGCCGTCTTGCCGAAGGGGAAAGCGGTGTTTCCGTTGCTGCTGCTTGGAGTACCGACCAGATCAATGATGACAGTGGTGGTCAGCCAGTATGAAGCCAGCGAGAACCAGGTGAGCAATGTGTTGAAAATGTTATACAACATCTGAATGTGGAGGAAGAACATGCGAATAATGTTGTGACCACTCTTATACATGCGGCCAAAGTGCATCAGCGAGTAAATTCCTGCTGCAAAGGAACCGTTGAGCCAACGACGACGCTGGGAGATAAACTCGGCGGCACCTTCGGGCACGTCAGTTTCACCTTTGGAGGCTTTGACGTAAGACAGGTGCCACTTAGAGCCTGCCTTAGCGACCAACTCGAAACAGAGAATTCGATCCTCGGCCAAGAACATGTTCTTCTTGAAAATGTTCATACCCTCAATGCCCTTCTTTCCAAGCTGTTTAGACAGCGTGTGATCACCGTGGAAATATTGTTCAAGGGGGCGGCCCATGATTGCACGGAATCGATAGGCCGAGAATGCACCAGGCAAGACACTAACGTAACCAAATGAACTTTCCAGGGGCTTATCCAAGATGTTACTAATCTTGTACTCGAAGTTCTGGGCAGCCACGAGAGGGTTAATCAAGTTCCGCCATCCCTTACCCAACATGGCGTGGATTTCACCACAGGCACCACCGAGATCTTTATCGTTATAGAATGCCTCCCAGAGGTACAGCAAGGACTTAGGACCAGGTTTGGTACCGGCATCCAGAAGGATACAGATTTCGGGGTTCAAAATGCGGCCAAACGCGTTAAAAAGCCAACGATGAGAATTGATCTTCTTGCTATTCTTTTGTTTCAAGCAGAACATCATTTGCACAGGTGGTAGTGTGCTCGGGCCATCATCCGTGGGCCGAATGAGCTGCTGACTTGGCGTGACCGAAAGCTGTGTCGTATACTCGAACTGAATATTCTTGTTAGCGCTATTCGATTTTGGAGCCCTACCCATCCACTTACAATATGCGCCAAAGTCTCCTTGCCGTCAACGTCGCGCTTCATGACGCCATCCTGGTATATACCGACGGTCGCAAGAACGTCAAGAGTATCCTTGTCGCAAGGGTCAATACCGTCAAAGACCAGCGCCACGACAATCTTCTGCCATGCGGGCCCACCCTTGTTCCAAAACTCGGATTTCTTCAGGTTGACAATATCGCGAATGTTCTGCATCACACCGTGCAAGGTACGAGCCGTGAGATTCTTATCCTCGTTGTAGTAGGTAATCGCGATGAGCAGCTCCGTATGACGGTTGTACATTGCGGGGCGTAGGTTGTAACCATTGTGCAGGGTAAATTCGTTCGGGTCACAAGTGGCTGCGGTGTCTATGAAGAGTAAAGGCTCATTAGTTTTTCTCTTAGAGCCGTATGATCCTCATCTGTTCCACACGTACATCGCATGTGGGTGAACTCCTCACTTCCGCCTTCCACATCATTGCGGTATTTGGCTTGGATGGCGTTCTGGATGGCACTCGGCACGGGGTAGTCGACACTCAGGACGGAACCCTGCACTAGTTTGACCTTCCTAGTAGCGTATCTGCGCAGGCCGCCACCACCACCAGGGGCACCCCCGGGGGCCTGTCGCTGGCGCCAAGCCTCGGTAGATGAGGTCTCGCTGCGGGCATAGGGCGATGCAACTCGGCCGGGGACCCCAAAGGCTGCCGCGGTGGTTTCCTCCTGGCCAGAGTAGACGGCGCTAGTATTGTATGGGTCGTGGTAAGAAGGGGCGGTGTCCGCTGCATAGGTCTCCGTCAAGCTGTACCCGGAGGTCGGACGTTGGGGAGAAACACCGCGCGAGTGGGGGTCGTCAAAAGGAGTCGCAAATGGACCCTGCTGTTGGGACAATAATCCACGGGCTGCATCCTCATCCTCGCGATACTAAGAGTGAGAAAAACACCGGTGTCAGCTCTAGCGACTAGTTCACCGCCTCTCTCCACACAAACACACACATACCTGCGAAGCTGGCACATCCTGTAGATGATGACTATCATCGTAGCTCGGTGAGTGTGAGCCAGAGCCGTGGTAGGCCATGGTATCGCAAAGGTCGAAAAATCAGAAAGGGATGTGTTTCAAAGCTGACAAGAGAGGGGTAGGTATCTGTTTAAGCAGGGCGCATTTATGAACAATTATCGAAGCCGCCGGGGCTAAAGGAAAGAGAGAATAATGTTTCTTTTCCAGAGAATCTTGCTGATGTTTTGAATCAAGGGTCAAAGAGAAAAGAAGAAAAGAGCAGGGGGAGGGGATGGAAAGGGTCAAAAAAAAAAGGGAGACCATCAGACTAGAAAGGTCAAAAATAGACAGTCTTCTCTCTGCTAGCCCCGTCCTGGTTTAGTTTTCCATTTATGTCTTTTTTTATTATTTTAGGTTGGGGTGTTTTTTTTTTCATTTGATTTGAATTATTTGTATCGTTAAATAAGGACATATATATATATATATATATATTTAAGCTATTCTATCTAATTCTATCTACTCCGTACATATCTTCGAAATTGCCCAAATATCATACATACTCCATCCCTAGGAGGACAATAGAGCGATACCCCCGCGGCCCTGTGGTAGACCCTGACTGGTTGAGATATCAAAGGCTAACATGCTGGGAATTCCCATTTTTCTTTTTTTTTTTCTCTTTTTTTTCTCTTTTTTTGCCTTTTAACTTTGTGATTTGTTCCCTTTCGGCGTGAGTCTATGATATATGTACTGCATTTATTTATGTTTTTGGTAAGTCTTCCAGAGCATTGATATATATACAACATAGACGGTACATATATGGAGTCTAAAACACCCAGACCTAATAAACTAGCTCCACTGGTGAAACAGTGAAACATTTGGTGAATAGACCCCTCATAATCCGTATAAGCGTTCAGCACGGTCTACAGAGTAGATATAAAGGATTCATTCCCACATTCTTAAGAACACAACAATCCCGTTTCAATGGCTTTAAAATTAAACCACTTTAGGGGGTTGGTATGCCGGGGCTCCACTATAGGTGTTTGAATGTATAGGAAGTCCTTGCCTGCCATGTCCCATTTGATATCTCGATTCGCTCTGGGTTCTGCTCATTCTATGATTTTTCTATTCCGTCTTCTATCATAGTATCATTCTAACCACTTAGTATGAAGTTGTGTACTCTCAGGTCGCCTAACTCTCTTGATAATTTTAGACATTACTTGTGGACCCCAAGGGGCTAGCGTATATTTTCCTCTAGTGCCAAGTCAATGAGCCTATTATATTGTCATTTAACATGGGCTAAGTTTGAAGGTTGTGCTGATGTTCAGCTCTGTATCCGTATTCTATAGTTAGTCTACTTTGGTATATACGGTGGTAACTGCGCCTCCCAAGTGTACAATAATAGTAAGATTAATGTCGTATACATGCAAAAAGTAGATTCAATTTCCCTCCCCGATTTACCCCATTCCCTAATATTAATAAGATTTCAGTGGCTTCCCAACCCCGAGGTAAAGAGTGTGAGAGATTAATTAACCCCCCTAACCATCTTTGTGAAAAGCAAACTGCCACAAGATAGACAAACCAGACAAACCAGACAAACCAGACAAACCAGACAAACCAGATAAACCAGATAAAGAAAAATCCCAAACCTCGTAATCTTGGAAGATCAATGATCCGATCTCGGAAGAGTCCAGACCACTTGCAGGGGCAGTAAGATGTCCACTTATTTCCCTCACGTCCAAGTAAGGTGAACATGGGATGAAACAATCTGATTGCTTTTTTTAATATTAAAGGCTATATTATCTCCATTTTTATTCTCTCTATTTTTCACTCTTTTTTCCACCTTATATCCTCTCTACAACATATCTAGGTACTACATTCCTATATAAAATATATACACTGTACATAGGTACAAATAATTGTGTACCTGACTACCCCGTATCTCACCCGTGGAACCTCACGGGCCCGTGACCAAGGCCCCAATTATCCTTTCCACCCACACATTCCCCCCCCCCCCGGTCTCTCTTTTGACTTGTCATACTCTTCCTCTTACTCTTTCTACTCAGCCATCTATCTATTCTCCCCATTGATTGTTTGATCGGGAGTGGTTCGTGAGTCGACTTGCTCTGATACGCCCATCGGGCCAACTTCAATAAATTGAGCCCCTATCCCGACCGTCTTCGATATATCCGATCTCTGTCAAGTGTCTGGGCCATTCCAGAGACCATGATCATCGCTTAACCTTCACGTTTCGCTCTATATCTCACACAAGTCACTCGTTTCCTGCCACGCCTAACGGCTCGGCTTTGATGATCTACTGTTTACGCTCACGACTTGACGCCGATTGAGCACCTTACACTCCTTTTATTCTTATTTTATCTTGCACATTCCTTGCCGTTGACCGGCTTTATCGATACCACCTCGTCTTTTTCTGCTGTCATCGTATCGATCTTCCTCGCTCATCATGCTTCTCGAACCCATGGATTCCGCCTTCTCCCCAGCCCACTCCCTCTTCAAGCGCTGCAAGCAATGTGAAACCACATCCCCCGCTTGTCCCTCGTGTCCCGATGGATCAATATGTACCATGACCGCCCCGAGCTGTGATGAATGTGCGACCACAAAGTGCGTTTCAACAGGCTCCAACCCCTCGGACTCCGGAGGCACCGACACTGGCGCTATTGCCGGCGGTGTTATCGGTGGTGTGGCTGCCATCACCCTCATTGTGTTCTTACTATGGTGGTTCGTCATCCGAAAGAAGCGCCTGGAGCGCCAGGAGGCGGAGAAGAACGGTTCATTCATGGCGAATCGCAGTGAACGCCAGTCCATCGCCTCTACAGTCCTAACCCGTGCCTCCAATGTCATTCAAATCGCCTACATTCCCGGTGTCACCAACCGCTCCCCACCAGAGACCCCCGCCACCCTCGTGCCTCCTGTTCCACCGCTTCCTGGTGCGACACCCGATCAACACTTCTTTATGCCGGGTGACCTGCGTGACTCGTCATGGACAACTACTACTGGCCACCAAAGCATCTCTCCCACTTTGCGCAGCAGTGTGGCCACCACTATCTACCGTAACGATGCCATCGTCAGTGCCATACCTGCACAACAGATCCAGCGGTCTCGTGCAGCCGTGGTGAGCATCCACAACGGAGGAGCCGGCCAAAATGCCCCTGGAGACGACTCGCCTGTTGCTGTCACAGTAACTCCTGCGGACGCACCTGCTGTCCCGGCCATTACCCCGGCGCAACTCGCTCGGGCGGAGGCTGTCAAGGGTAATAGTTCATGTGTGGCTCGCAGTGTAACTGCCAAGCCAGTAATGGTGCGTGGTCCTTCGGTGAAGAACAAGAAAACCAACAATACATCCGCTGTCGACGGGATCGAAGAATTGTCTGAGAATAGTAAAAGCAACAACACAAGCCAGGCGGTGTCCACCACAAGCAATGACCAACTCAGTCATACCATTTCCACATTTGACACATCCTCATCGGGCGAAGACGGGACACATCTGTCATCCACCGCCAACCTGGAAACCGGTTCCTCGCATCACCAGATCGAGGCATGTCGAGCTTCCGGCTTGAGTGACGGGCGCAACTCCACTCAGACGGCACCCTCCCGGGTAGAAAGTCCATTCTCAGATGCGAATGAGGTGAAATGAGCGAGTCAGGGACCGACTGGGCGCTCTTTTTTTATTATTTTTTTGTGATTTCCAACTCTGTTTTCTTTGTATGTATGGGGCCTGTCACGGCTTTTTGTACCTTTCTTGATACGTTGAGTCCTTTCCTCGAGTGCCTTGTACAGCGAGTGTTGGCACACACTGAGATGGGACTGTCTTTACTCTCATTGATTATCATTTTGGAGTGTCATGTATACCTTCATATTCATACTACTTTGGGAATCGGGGTGTCCACACGCCGTCCTATTGGCTTCTTTCATCAGACTACCATGTCTCCCTATATTGCAAATTTGCCTGAAATAGATAGCAATGTTTACACACCAAACTAAACAGCACCTTCTCTAATATTTCATTCTTATATTCTAGGGGAAAGATTGCTTAATGTAGGCAGTCCATCAACCCAACCAGACTGCAGTTTACTTGCGGTCTCTTTAGAAGAAGGGGACCCTTTGTAATGCGCTTCCAATGTAAGTTCTATTGCTTCTAGGAAGGGCATGGAGTATTTAATGTCTTTACTTAAACGTACTATTCACCAAGTTTCCCATTTATATATATTTAGCCTCCCACTATAAGGAATTCATACCGACCACTTGACTGCTTCCCTTTTATGTAAATTTTTTTCCCAACCTTATTTGTTATATATTTTTCATATATGCCCGTGGTGTATATAGATATATATAGTCGTGTGGTATGTAATCAACTACTTAGAAAACACCACCCTAAAAAAGAACCGAGCCTCTATATACGATTGGCATTGTAAGGTCCAGAACTGTGAACAGCATGGAGGTAGGTGACAAATAAACACTAAGTAAAGTGGATTGTGGAAGGTCCTTTCTTTGGAGACTTGGACAGTTTCTCAAAAGCATCATCACTTCTGGTTTTTATAGGACATACAGCCCCTGTCACGTTACAGCCCCCCAAGCCAATATGCCGAGAGTTGTTTGCTACCTGGAACTGATTGAATCCATTCCCCACACTAGATCAGTCTCGAGAAGTTTGGTTAATTCACTCTTGACTGCGGAGGTCAAGGCCCACACGCCGAGAACTGTTGGCGGAGCTTATATATAGGGTGAGAAGCAAAGAAGCTGATCTGACTTGGGCAGCATTTGAATGCATTTTCCTTACTCATCTCCGAGGGCTTGAGTTGTATTGGGGGCGTTACACCGCCGTCTGGTCTACACGGAGAGCCTTGCACCCCTTGGCAGAGTTCCCTGCCAACGAAAGATGCTGCCCAATAGATATCGTAGTGTTGGTGCTATGCTATCCTACCAAACATACATGGGCCCAAGAGGTAACAGGGAAAGAGTTGTGAGTGGTTAGAAGAAAAGACATATATACAAATCATCTAGCTATTTCATAACCACGGGAAAAAAGAAAGGGTATATAGAACCAAGAGTCTAGTCAATGATGCCCAGCATCTGGTAATTCATGTCATACTCTCATCCAACCCCATTCCACGGCCAATTTTACGAATCAATGCCCGCTTGAGAAGAGCTTCACGTGCAAGACTCCGTGTATGCCGCGACCAGGAATCGACACCAACAACACCGCGGACCAGCGCAGCCTGCAACGCATAAAGAGCTTGCTGTATGCCTTGCTCCTCGGCAACCAAATCATATAGCTGTTTCCCTACCACGGTGGGGGCGACTAGGACGTCATCGATTGGGGGCAGGCCGGACGGAGTGTCCGCGGGAGTAGCGGAGGTTGAAGGAGCGCCAGAAGTGGAAATGGATGTAGAGCGGGCCAGTGCGTCTGCAATGGTGGTGTCAGCGCGATGGATGAATTGCTGTAGGATAGTAGTGTTGGATTGGAGGGTCGTGTGGAGAGTATTGAGCGCCGAGAGTTCCCCCTGCAGCGTGGCCATGGCAGCATGTAGAGATCGTGATTGTGAGACGAGCGATTGCGCTGCCGTGTCGGATTGTGCAGCGTTAGCGCGGAGGGTTTCCGCCAGGGTATGGGATACCGCATGTAGGAGTGCATCTTTCTCTGGGTTTGGCGGGATGGGAGGCGCTGGTCCCGCGGGTGCGATTGAAGGTAGCGCGACTTCAAATGGTGAGGTTAGAAGGTCGGGTGTCTCGGCCTTCGTGGGTGCTGCTGGGGGTGGGCGGGGATAATTGGATGGGTATGGAGAATGCTGAGGATACGGGGCACCAGACGGTTGCTGGTGTGGTTGATTAGGGAGTTGCGGCTGCAGAGGCAGGTGCGCCCCCGCAGTGTTAGCTTGAGGAAAGACCTGGCTTGATATCCTAGACCCAGTTGCATGATGGACGGGCGCTCCGTTGTTTCTATAATACGGTGCTTGACCATGCGCTGACTGGGGCAGCATTGGCTGCCCCGCTGGCTGATGGGTTGGTGGCTGTGACAAGGGATGAGGGCTGCTCATCTGTCCTCCAATTTGGCCTGGAGGCGCGTAATGCTGGTATGAGGGAATTCCCGGACTAGCCAATTGTGTGGATAATGATGCTTGACGAGAGTCTTGCTCTTTTGGTGGGAGTGGAGGTAGCTGTGGGGGAGATCGATATTGATCAGCCGGGTGCTGTTGTTGTTGCTGCCGATGCTCGCCAGCCGCGCTTGGCTTCGGTGGTGGAAGGGGTGGAACCGGGCTTTGGCTTGCAGGCGGAGACATAGGCTGAGCTTGTCTCGAGGGTCCGACACCGGGTGGAAGGGGGGGTAATGGCGGGGGTGTTTGGGTAGCTTCCGGCTGAGGCTGTGGCACTTGTCTGTATCGGACTGGTGGTTCCTTGGCAAATATATCCTGAAGGATAGAAAGAAGATCGGCGATGGTGGATCTCTATGAATACAATGGTCAGTAATCTATTCAAACAATGTTTTGTGCGCACTAACATCCCATGCTTCGGCCCAGTGTGCCAGATAGTGATGATACACCTGTCCCTCCAGCGTCACATGTTGCCCAACTCGGACAGTCATGTCCTGTGTCGGGGTCACGTATACCATTGGAGGCTCACGTGGGTACATATTTGGGATCCAAAGCGCAATGGGAAATCGGTATGTCGTTCCTCGGAAGGTGACAGGCAATGTGCCTACAAGGTGAAGGAGGAGGGCTGAGAAGCCTGTCTCGTAGGCTGTTCGGCATTAGAAACAAGAATCACATAAAATGCACCTAGGGATGCTCACTATACACATCTGTTCGAGGGGAGAGCGAGGGGTACTGGGAGAGCGCATTGGCAACATCGTGGTAGGTCCGGTTCGGGTCGCGGTAGGTCTGTTGTGGATCATAGTGATCCTGGAGTGGGTTTAGTAGATCGATAATATGGAGATTTTGAGAGACTAACTTTGGACAAGACACTATACAGCCAATTCAGTGTCCTCTGAGGGACCGCCATGGAGGGAAGAATGGATGGAGAAGGGTTGAGTCGCGAGGTTCTTCTCTCTTCCCCGCGGGGTTTCTTGGCGATGGACCTTTTTGAGTCTTTTTTTTTTTTTCGTAGATATTCTTGAAGATATGTTTAGGATATGTTTAGGATATGTTGAAGATATAATTATTAGATGTATGAAGTATGTAGACTATTTCTTAGCCTGATCTCCAAGCTATGGATAGTTATATATACATAAGTAAGCTATCGGGGGGTCCCCAGGGTTAACACCACGTTACCACTTTACCACTTTTACCTCACCACTTCACCACTTCACCACTTCACCACTTCACCACTTCACTACTTCACCATCTTACCTCGCTTTTGTTCTTCACGAATAAACACAAGTTCCAAGTCTGGATCAAAAACATCACTCCTGTTTCAGTTGACTCTCGAGGAGCAAGAGAGATTCGCTAAATGATAGACCAATTGGCTTAATGGGCTGTGAATCAGAGACCCTGTCTTATATGACACCTCTCCAGGAATCCTCTGGGAAAACACATCTATGGGATCTTTGGAATCCCTGGAATCCCTGGAATCCCTGGAAATCCTTGAAATCCTCAGGCCGGGGCTTCTATCCTGGAATCCTGGAAACCGAAACAAAGAAAACCCAACCTTCTCGAGTCGAACTTCACAACCGAGCCAGTGATATTCACAAGATGAAAAGCCTATTCTGAGCATTCTGAAGATCTCCGTTGCCTGGACATTTATGGGCCACTTCTTTGTTTCGTTAAATATTGTTCTTCCCATTCCCTTAGTATTGTTCTTTTCTACTCACAATGCAGGGCCTCATAATGATCTGGACTTGGACTATCTGGATTGGATATTATTATTATTATTATTATTATTATTTGCCTTCGCCATTGTCTGTCTCGGCTTCTATGACGCTGACCATTCACCCTGATTCTCTTGATACTGCTAATGATCTATATTCTCCATATCTTTAGTCTTCAAAAGGCTTTAAACACTTCGATCCTTGCTATGAATACTCGGATCTAATTTCAGAACTATCTATGTGATCTGTCTTTTAATCTCTGCAACTGAATTTCTAATTTCGAAGCCATGGCGGCGACACCATCTCCAAGTCTCCCATTCGATCCATACACACAGGACGTTACCTTTCGTCTAGGGAATGGCACTGAGATCCTCGTCCCGGTACAAGCACTGGATGTCTTCGTCATGTACAATGTTCGAGTGTGCATCAATTACGGTTGTCAGTTTGGAGCGTCGTTCACCTTGCTGGTGATTCTTCTGCTTTTGACCCAATCAGACAAGCGCCGTTCCGCGGTTTTTATCGTGAACAGTCTGGCCCTCTTCCTCAACAGTGGGCGGCTGCTTTTCCAAGTCATTCATTTTTCCACTGCATTCGAACAGGTATACCCATACGTCTCTGGCGACTATTCATCCGTGCCATGGAGTGCATACGCCATTTCCATCATGGCTGTCGTTCTCACTACCCTAGTCATCGTCTGTATTGAAGCATCGCTTGTGATTCAAGTCCACGTGGTTTGCTCTACCCTACGTCGTCGATATCGACATCCTCTCCTGGTGTTATCTATCCTGGTCGCCCTGGTGCCGATCGGATTTCGCAGTGCATGGATGGTTGTGAACTGCAATGCCATCGTTACACTCAACTACATGTCGACAATATGGTGGATAGAAAGCGCAACCAATATCTGCGTCACCATCAGCATCTGTTTCTTCTGTGTCATCTTTGTCACCAAGCTCGGATTCGCCATCAAACAGCGCCGCCGACTCGGGGTGCGCGAATTCGGCCCGATGAAAGTCATCTTCGTCATGGGCTGCCAGACCATGGTTGTCCCGGCTATCTTCTCCATAATCCAGTACTACATAACTGTGCCAGAACTGGCCTCCAACGTGGTGACCCTGGTTGTCATCTCACTCCCACTCTCGTCAATCTGGGCCGGTGCGGCCCTCGAACACTCACGACGTTCCGGAAGCCAAGATCATCACCGCCGACGTAACTTATGGCGGGCTCTTGTCGGTGGTGCTGAAAGTATACTGTCTCCCACAAAGGATAGTCCAACGAGCCTGTCTACCATGACTGCTGCGCAGACTCTGTGCTACTCGGACCACACCATGAGCAAGGGCTCACACAGCTCGCGGGACACCGATGCTTTCTATGGAATAGCAGTTGAACACGATATTTCGATCAATCGAGTTCAAAGGAACAATTCAATTGTGTGATGGGACATAGCACTCAGCAATTCAAAGATATCTTTCCCTTGCATGTCGATGTACAGGATCTTGGAAACCCACTTTACATGTCTATTCTTTCTTCTTCTTTTCTCGAGTGCAAGTTTTATACAGGTTCGGGATTCTTTTTTCTCTCAATCTGCAAAGTGTAGACGCATTCTTAATACCAAGCCACACTCATTCTTATTTTCTACTGTTTTCAAAAGCTGTAGTTGCATTACATCCATGTTTGAAGAAATCAGATAAGCTTGAAGAATTTAAAGGTTTCCCATGCTCTTTCTCATTGATACATGTCTATATTTAGTGACCGATTCTGCTATAAAGTTGAAATGGAATCTCGACAGTAAAGAAAAATGCAGAGTGTACTCATGGAGGGTGGGATTAGAATATGTATGAAGCTTGTGTAAGGAACACAGCCAATCTACTGGATACAACAAATAGCGATGAGCAGAGTCAAGTGAATTAACAATACAAAAGAAAGGAAAAACACACAAATATTTACAGGTGAAACGCTCTATGTTCAGAACCACATGTGCGCCACAGCAAAAGTAGAAAAAAAAGAGCTAGAAAGTTAATAATATCTCAGTGCTAATTCAATTGCACATAGTTGGCTGTATTGAACGTTAGCAAATGCACTAAATTTAATCAAAAGACTGAAACGCTTACCCGGAAATTGGCCCTCCCGACCTGCAATTCGCCCAGACCACCATTCATTGGTATTTTCAGTGCGTTGGGTAATTTCAATAACATCACCAGCCGAGAATCCCAGATCACCATGTGCCTGAGCCTCATAGTCATAAAGAGCGGTGACAGTCTCAACCGGCTTACTGAGATGAGATGGCTTCGCCCGTGGAGGAGGTGGAGCGGGCTTGCTCTTGGCAGCAGAAGAGAAACTGCCTGTCGTGGGACTGACGCCAGCCGATGAATAAGGTGGTGGAGGGTTGTCATCGGTGGCAGTGGAGCTGGAACGACCTCGGCCGATGGAGCTCTTGCTATCGGCTCCCTTGCCCGGAGGGCCCAGCTTGGATCCAGAGCGGCGGACACCCTGAGTTTTAAAGTGCACAATGGTAAGGGCTTCAGCTTGCTCCTGGATATTGCCACGCTTCTGCTCAAAGGCCTCTTCAACATCGAGTTTGAGATTGAAATAGCTGATGTTCATGCCCTGCATCTGTTCGTGGAGAGTGTAGAAGACGTTGAGTTGCATATAGTAGAAGGACTGGAAGAGCGGGCGGATGAACTCGGCTTCGAGGGCGAACAGCTTGGGCAGTTCGTCCTTCAACAAATCGTTGTAATAGTTAAAATCCTGGGTTGCCTGTTCAACATCATTCTCGGCTTTGTATAGTGCTTTCTCGTCTTTGAGCGATTTGTCCTTCTTCTCTTCCAGCTTCTTTAGTGTGGCGTTGTGGCGGTCAAAGTCCAGCTTTTTGTGATCACGCTTAACCGCAACCTTCCGAATCACTTTGATCACCTCGAGCAGCTGGTCGGCAGGGCTGATAATACGGGATTCGATCATTTCTAACTCTGGGGCTAAGGCCTCTTGCAATTCCTTGACGATGACTTCATATTCCTCACAGGCCTGGATTCCCTCGGCATTCCCTTCGAATTGGTAGGAGGTGGGATCGGAGGCACGACCGGAGATGGGTTTGTAGATTTCGGCGATTGCTTTGGAGAATTCGATTTGGTGGCTCAACATGCCTGCGTACGCGGTCAGTATCGAGTGTTCAAGGTTGAGAGAGGATTAAAAGTTCACCATTAATGGCAGCAAAGTATTTCTTGGATTCATCGTGTAGCTTCTTGGTCTCTTTCTCGAGCTCATCAAAGCGGCGTTCGGCATCGCTATAGACAGCATCCTTGGTATGCTCACCGATGTTGAACTTGACCTTGAACTGCTGTGGCGCACGCGCAATGCTCTTCTGGAAACCTTTAAAACTCATAATGTGAATAGGATTAAGGAGAAAGGTACAGACGAGAGAAAGTGCCAAGGTGGGGGGTGGGTGGAAGAAGAAGAAGGGCGAACCCGAACCTTTTCAATGACATAAGACTCTGCCAGCGTTGTACGGAGCTGATGTCCATTGTGGCTGTACATATTTTCTTATACTATTTTACACTATTTTACACTATTTTACTATTTTACAGTATTTTGCACTATTTTGTACGCTAATACTTTGCCTTATGATGCTGTGGCGCATTATCTTCAAAATTAGGCACCTGGATTATCACTACATAGTTACTATATAATTACTCGTGGACATACTGTAACCCCTAAGAGTATAGATACCTATTAATACTATTATAAAATAGCCCTAGAAACCTCTAGTTACGTACATCTTTATAATCTATAGGGCTGTTTCTCCTTTCCCCGGCAGCCTTACCCCGAGAAAATCCTAAGAACCATTAAAGGGCCCAAGGCCGATCGTCATCATTGGGCCATCATTCCTTTGGGACATGCGGGGGAGGATAACTTGGCAATTGGAATGTGAGAATACCACAAATCGGAATAAAGAGAGGGTTGTAAATCAGTAAAATTAAATCATTATAGTTGTTATAAAATAGAGAAATGAAGAGATGATAGTTCTAGTCCTGAAAGTCCTGGAAGTCCTGGAAGTCCTGGGGAATATTCTCCCAGAAGGGGAAAGCTCATACATCCGTGAGGCCTCCGTGCTGCCTCAGGCATCACGGATAAACCAAATTGGGAAATCTCCGAGATCTTTAGTCATTGGGAGGAGAGGGAGATGCTGGTGATATCAAAAAGTCGGGGTTGCGCTTCCTTCATCCCACATATAAGGACATCGGCACACATCATCTTCATAATGACAAGTGCTGTTCCTACTGCTTGGAGACAGGCCTCTGCCTTCTCCAGGCGCCTTTCCACTTATGGTTCCCGAGGTCATCGAGTCCTCGCCACCGGGTTGCGCGGTGCTCGGTCTTATGTCTCCGAAACAAAAGTTGGGCAAGCCCAGGTCAACATCGAGACTGCTATCAAAGAGGAACAAAAGTCATTCATGAACCAGTCCCATATGGCGCCCCAGAATGTTAAACTGCCCGGCTCGGCAACCTCCGGCGACGCCGCGATGAGCCCCTCAGCCGGCATTCTGAAGCAGGCCACCGTTATGGACCAGGGCACCCGTCCCATCTACCTCGATATGCAAGCCACCACACCTCTGGACCCCCGGGTTCTGGATAGCATGCTTCCTTACCTCACCGGTATCTACGGTAACCCGCACTCGCGCACACACGCCTATGGTTGGGAGTCGGAGAAGGGAGTCGAGGAGGCTCGCGGGCATATCGCCAAACTGATCGGAGCCGACCCTAAGGAGATCATTTTCACAAGTGGTGCGACAGAGAGCAACAATATGAGTCTGAAGGGTGTGGCACGGTTCTTTGGTCGCTCGGGAAAGAAGAATCACATCATCACTACCCAAACCGAACACAAGTGTGTGCTCGACAGTTGCCGACACTTGCAGGATGAAGGATTCGAGGTGACTTACCTGCCAGTTCAGAGCAACGGTTTGATTCGTATGTCGGATCTTGAGGCCGCGATGCGCCCCGAGACTTGCATTGTTAGTGTCATGGCTGTCAACAACGAGATCGGTGTGATCCAACCGCTGGAGGAGATTGGCCGTCTCTGCCGGTCCAAGAAGGTGTTCTTCCACACCGACGGTGCGCAGGCTGTTGGAAAGATCCCGTTGGATGTCAACAAGCTGAATATTGATTTGATGTCGATTTCCAGCCACAAGATCTACGGTCCTAAGGGTATTGGTGCCTGCTTTGTGCGTCGTCGTCCGCGTGTCCGTCTCGATCCTCTCATCACTGGTGGTGGACAGGAAAGAGGTCTACGTAGTGGTACCTTGGCCCCTCATCTGGCTGTGGGCTTTGGCGAGGCTTGCCGAATTGCCGCCCAAGATATGGAGGTAAGCTTTTTTTTCCGTTCTCTATTTTCTATTCTCATTATTGTCACGATTATTGTGCACTGCAATCATTGGGGAATACGTGTTCTTTGGGCATGGTATTCAGCTTCAATGATCTCAACTGCATAATGAGCTGGCAGACAGATGAACTTTGGATTTACCCTGTCCTCAACAAAACGGAATGCTAACTGACCGATTGAACAGTATGACACCAAGCACGTTGATCGCCTGTCAAAGCGTTTGAGCGAGGGCCTCCTTGCCATGGAGCACACTACACTAAACGGCGATCCCGAGCACCACTACCCTGGCTGCGTGAACATCTCATTTGCCTACGTTGAGGGTGAATCCCTACTGATGGCACTGAACGATATTGCGCTGTCATCTGGCAGTGCCTGTACCTCGGCTTCTCTGGAACCTAGCTACGTGCTGCGCGCTCTGGGCAGCAGCGACGAGAGTGCCCACAGCAGTATCCGCTTCGGTATCGGTCGATTCACCTCGGACGAGGAGATCGACTACGTTCTCAAGGCTGTCCAGGCTCGTGTATCTTTCTTGCGTGAACTGAGTCCGCTTTGGGAGTTGGTTCAGGAGGGAATTGATCTGAACACGATTGAATGGAGCCAGCACTGATCATATTAATTTTGATTTGAGAAAAAAAAATGCCCATTAGGGACGGCATTGAAGTGTAATAACATCTGATTTGTACAGACTGAGAATGATCACCTCGCAATTAACTACTCTCTACCTTCCTCTTTAAGCCCCCGATGCCTTGCACGTCGTCTGTATTTGCCTTAAGCTTCTTCCTGAGGCCGAAAATAACATTTTAGCAAGTTTTATACCTCATGTGATGAATCCTTGAGTCAAACGATGTTTAATTAGCTTGGAATGATTGCTCTCAGCTCGAACACTTCTAGTCTGAAGACGCCTTTTGTTATTTGGCAAGGAAGTAAAAATTATTTATTCACCGAGAGTCAATCCGCGGTCTGCACTTGATTTCTATCCTTTTAAGATGGCCTTGTTCGTGAGAAAAAGACATAATTTGGACAGAAGAGAGCAACATAGACGATGCATATGCATTATGTTCCTCATCCTTTGCGCATTTGGAAGTGATGTGATCGCTATGGCCGGTGATCGGCCCCCTGAGCTTCGAGTCATGACTTCTTCCGGCCTTTTGAACGGGATATATAACAATTCTGCGCACACAGTACGGGCATTTCTTGGAATCCCATACGCCGAGCCCCCAGTTCAAAAACTGCGATGGGCACCACCACTCCCCAAATCACCACCCGGAAGCCCCATCGATGCATCTTCCTTCAGCAGTCCCTGTCCACAGGTGTATACATACTCCAATGAGTCTATTTATAGGGTTCTTCCATCTGCGATATGGAACTCTGGCGACATGTCTGAAGACTGTCTGTATATGAACATCTGGGCACCTTCTATCAAGCGTCGAGGATGGAGAGGGCTTCACGGAGCAGCAGTCATGATGTTCATTCATGGAGGAGGTTATAACACAGGAGGGGGTTCAGTTGCTTACTACGATGGCACGAATTTGGTACAGAATCACGATGATCTGATTGTTGTTGCCTTCAAGTAGGGAGATGCTGATTATTGTCCCATTCAAATCACTAAACTTAGGCTTAGTTATCGACTCAATGTCTTCGGATTTCCAAATGCGCCAGATATCGACCCTTCCAAGCAAAACCTTGGGCTTCTGGACCAGGTAGATCTTGAAAGTGGATGGTTAATAGTACGAATGAGCTAACCACATATTTAGCGATTGGCAATCGAGTGGGTTTATGAAAATATAGCCCGATTCGGTGGTGATCCAGATAGGATTCTTCTGTTTGGTCAATCTGCTGGGGCTGCTTCAGTTGATATTCATTCATATGCAGTGAGGCACCTTTCTATGATACTTTTCAACTATTCCCCAAGCGGTTAACCTCTGATAGTATCCCGACAATCCTATCGTTAGCGCACTTGCTCTTCACTCTGGTACTGCTCCATTACTGACTACACTCCCTGATTATCGAAACTGGAATGAGCTGTCTACTGCTGTTGGATGTGGCGTAGGAGCCCAATCTTTCCAATGCATGAAGCAGGTTCCAACGATGAAGATTATTGACGCAAGGGCCAATGGAAATTATAACTTTTATCCCATCGTGGATAATGTCCTCGTCTTCTCCGATTATGCCGCTAGAGCTAAAATGGGGAAATTGGCACAGTTGGTATGTATTTGACCGTGGTCTTTTATGTACCTTCCTGGGTTGACCTTGCTTGGAACTCTAGCCAATGCTGGGAGGGATTGATGCGCGTGAAGTTACGGCTTTCTTACCTTTGAGTCAAAGATCCGTTAATGAGACAGCAATCCATGCGCTTGGTCAAAAGATTTATAACTGTCCCCTCCGGGAATCTGTGAAGTAAGAGCCTATAAGGATTCCTACTTTTTGACTTGGTCTAATATTCATTCGTGGGATATACTTAGGATTCGATTGAGTCAGCATGTGCCAACTTGGAGATATCTATACCATGGGAATTTTACCAATCTCAGCCCTACTCCATGGCTTGGAGCATACCACGGGGGTAAGAAGCAACAGTAACCAGCCTTTTCCTGGTTCACTCGATTTAATATGATGAAATAGCTGAGATACCTATTGTTTTTGGAACCTATGATAAGTCCCGGGCGATCCCTTCGTCCAGGGAAGTTGAAGTCAGTGAATACATGCAAGGTAATCCTTTCCAAGATGAATGCTGGGCATTGTCTAGACTGACGAATTTGCTAGGAGCTTGGGTTGCATTTGCCAAGGACCCTTGTACGGGACTGAGCGAATATGGATGGCCACAGTTCAGCTTTGAGGGTAGATCTCTCTCTTTTTTTTCCTTTCGTTTTTTTGTTTTCTGAAGCTGATCATACAATAGAACCGACCTTGATCAATCTCGCACTAAATAACACGGTGCAGGCAATATTTACTTCTGCTAGTTTGTGGGATACCTCTTGTGAAATTCCCAGTCGATCTGAGCTCTGAGGTTGGCATAGTTATATCGTGCTACAATGGTATAGGTGTTTCCAGACTTATTTAAAATGTGTTCCATGATTATTTACCGAACTTTGCATATGTAAATGTGACACCGAGATAGTGTGAAGGGCTACATTGTACCTTGGGGGACTGGACTACATACCTCTGTATAATATATACCTCGGGTTTGGGGAATATAATTATTCAGCCAGAGATGCCTTATCAGGTGTATCTATGAAGATTGGTGTATAGTAAAGAACAATAACGAAAAGAAAATAATAATAATAATAAAAAAAAACTAAAAAAAACAAAAGTAGATGTTAAATGTAAAAGTCGACTATAAACAGATAATAAGAGGTTCAATCTAAATGTAAGTCATGCATCCCCGCGATCAAAGGATGACGATCTTGAGTGAAGCGAATTTGAAGCCAAAATAAGCGAAAAGGCGAAAATGCCCGAAAATGCCTCAATTCCCGTGTTTTTCCCTGTTTTTCCCTGTTTTTCCCGGGTGAGGCCCCTTTGACTCGCACTCAATTTCTTCTTCGCTTAATTTCCCACTCCACTTGGGGCCTCGCGGATGCACCCAGTCCTTCTTGGCAGACGATTCTTTTTACCCATTTGATTGTATAGCCATATAAAATGTACCTGACCTTATTATTCAATTGACCTATTCCACTGCTATTTCACTCCTCTAAAACTTCCCCGGGGTCCTCTAAAACATGATCTCCCTGCCCTTCCTATGTCGGAGTTACTTAACTTTATTATTATCTTGTGACTGTTTTTCTTATTATCTTATTGTCTTATTGTCTTATTATTTTATTATTTTATTATTATCTTTTTTTTTCTTTCTCTTTTTACCGATTAGAAATGTCCCATCTACTTACCTTCCAGGGATCCCCGGTGAAATTACGTGCTCTTCTAACTCCGATCTAAGAAAACTCTGACTATTTAACCGTCTACTGTTGTGCTATAAGTGAATACTGATGCATTTGAATCCTATTCCATTCTCTTCCGTCATCATCCGCAAATATTTATCCTGGGGAAGTCATAGTCATACTTTGGATCTGATCTTTTTTTGGTCTAATCCATAATCCTCCTTCTCAACTTCTCAACTTCTCAACTTCTCGACTTCTCAACTTTCAACTCATTTTGACCCATCTGTTTTCATATTTTTTTTCCTGAATCTCTGTGGCAACGGGGACGATGTTGCCTCCCGTGCCAAATCCTGCCGAGTTTGGAATTACTTCCGACTATGGTTTCCTCTCCCCAGATCTTCCCCTGGAGGTGCTTCCCGACCCGTATTATGCTGAATGGGAAATGATTATTGGAAATCTCCATCCATTGATATTGAGCAAACGTCTACAGTCTGTGGTCGATCATCTCCCCGTACTTTCTGTCACACACCTACAGACAGAGGCTGAGTGGCGTCGTGCATATGTCATATTGGTCTTCATACTGCATGGCTATGTCTGGGGTGGCAATTCACCCACAGAGGTACCGGCCTATCCTATTGGGTTTTCATTTTTTTTTTTTTTTAAAAAAAGTAGATATACTAATTGTTTTCAAAAGAGGATTCCACCTCAACTTACAGTGCCCTTATTCCAAGTCTGTGAACGACTCGAATTACCTCCCGTTGCAACCTATGCCGGAGTCTGCCTTTGGAATTACAAGCCCATCTTTTCCGACGAGCCAGCCACCAACCTAGAAAACCTAGCTTGTCTACAAAGCTTCACTGGATCTCTAGATGAACAATGGTTCTACCTAGTCTCAGTCGCCATAGAAGCACGTGGGGCCCCTGCCATCCCCGTGATGCTGCGGGCTATCACGGCGGCCCGCACAGGAAACACCCAGATTGTAACCGAGTGCCTGCAGCGACTAGCGGAAACGATCGATGAGACCAACACACTGCTGCAGAGGATGTATGAAAATTGTGATCCATATGTCTTCTATAACCGCATACGCCCTTATCTAGCTGGAAGTAAAAATATGCGTGATGCCGGATTGCCAAATGGGCTGCTATACGACGATGGCCACAATCCCGAGTACCGACAGTATGGAGGGGGGAGCAACGCCCAGAGCTCACTCATTCAATTCTTCGACATCGTCCTCGGAGTGGAACACCGACCAACCGGTACAAGTCGCAAGGACAGTGAGCAAAGCACTGAAGACAGCACCAAATCACGAAACAGCTTTATCCACGACATGCGCTCCTACATGCCTGGCCCACACCGGCGATTCCTTGAGCATATTGACTCGGTGGCAAATATCCGCCGCTTCGTCGAGGCACGACGCGGAGATTCAGCGCTGTGCATCGCCTACGACGCCTGTCTAGCCATGTTACGTGTTCTACGTGACAAGCATATTACCATAGTGTCACGCTATATTATCCTGCCATCCCGTAGTGCGCGTCAACCTTCTCAATCTGCCAACCCAAGCCTTCCAGTAACGAACCTCGCCACTGCGGCTCCGACCGACAAGAAGAAGTTGCGTGGTACAGGTGGTACGGCACTCATTCCGTTCTTGAAACAAGCTCGAGATGAAACTGGGGAGCCTGCCATCGATGCCTGGGCACGACGGCTGCTAAGCAATGGCCCTGCAGATAAGAACTTTGCTTCGCTAAGCAAGGTTGGCGAGCATCCAGATGGTCATCTTGAGGTTGTCGGTCTCTGTGGCACATGGACAGCTGAAGAAAATGAGGGTGGAATTTGTCACTGGTAGTGGTACACAAGGGGTTTTTTTTTGTTTTCGGGTTTAGTCTTTCGAGCGAGGCATTGCATTTGGGATTTATGTACGCCGTACGCGGCGACTTGGTGTTTGGGAACTTGCATGTATGGTTTTATTAGTATGCTCTATCAACTGGGTGTTACTTTACTGAAATAAATTCCACCAGTCTAGGTATTTATGGATATTTATATGAGGCTTATCCCTGGGCTATGCTATGCGCACAAAAAGTAACGTCATTCCAGCCCCGCATTGACCTGGAAATGCACGTGACATGACATCATCCAATGACGTAGTTCATCATGACTGTTAGAATTGTAGAACTTCAACAAGCTTGGATTAGATTGAAGAATGCACTAGAACATGTGCCTTGCATAAGATGGATTGTGTATATAAGGAAAGAACCTTTCTGCCCTGACCTTCATTCTTCACAACTAATTCATTCTCCATTCTTCAATCATCTATCATCCCTTCACTAATACCATCTACCATTTAATCATGTCTGACAACACCGGTAACGCTTCGACTGGTCAGTCGTACATCGACCAAGCCACTGGTCTTGCCCAACGTGCTATGGGAGCTGTGACTGGTGATTCTTCCACTCAAGTAGGCATCCATTCTAGTTTCCCAACACTATACCACAATACTAACCCTCTCAGGCCAAGGGCGAACTCAAGGACGAGGAAGGCCAAGCCAAGAAGGAGGCTTCCCACACAACTGCCAAGTTAGGCCCCTTCACCGCCGACCCAAACACTGGAGCCATTGCCAAAGACGACCCCAAGCGTGACACAGGATCCTGGGATCAGACCATTGGCTCTGCCAAGGAGTCCGTCGGCAACTTGATCGGAAACGAGAACCTGCGCCGCACTGGAGCCGAGCAGAATGCTGCGGGCAAGGAACAAGAGGCCCAGGGCCAGCTCAAGGATTGGGGTGAGGGTATTCGGAGCCGCGCTCAGGGTACTCTCGGATCCATTGGTGCCGCTATCACTGGTAACCGTACCGAGGAGGAGAAGTACCGTGAAATGCATGACGAGGGCAAGGTCCGCCAGCGCGGTGCTGAGGCTGATATGGCTAAGAAGGGTGGTGCTTAAAACCTGACTTAGGAATGACCTCTTGAGTTCGGGGTTGCCTTTCTTAGTTACGCTTCTTTTACTATCATGATTTTCACGATGGCCTATGATATCCAAATTGAATGTCACATTTCTATTTTAGTTCCTCATAACTGTGCAATATAGAAATAAACCAAGTGTAGCACACTCTTAGAATTATTCCTCTTTCGAGACGGTATCGTATGTTGGCTATAGTCGACGCACATGTGAAATTCACAGGGATTATTAGTAGATCCATCAAGTTTCGCCATGCGTCAACATCGACTCTCCCCCGCAAAGAAACAAATTCCCCGAGAATCTGACAGATTGGCATCTGATCTCAGTAAGCCCGAGGTTGATCAATGGGCTAAAGATCTAGAATTTACAAATTAATTTAACAAGTAATTTAGCAATTGTAAATTGTATGTCACTTGGAACTAATGCGGAGGGGTTCTTCTGCTCAACGGGCTAAGCAGGTTAATCATTTGATATACTCTAGACTCTACCCTATCTGAGTGAACTAGATACCTTTTTCTGTCTCTCTTTTCTGCTTTACAATTTCACAGAATGAAACTCACGGTAGCTATACTTTTTACCATAACAGCCCAGGGTACTCCACACCGTTATCGGCAAGATGGATGCTATAGTTATATAATGGCATCAACCTTAGTGCAATATCTAGCGAATTTTATTTAACTCTTTTTTAAACATTTTTTTAAACAACCTAACACTTTTGTATCTAAACAAAGATACCTTCCAATGTTGTTCGTTCAATCTACTGTTAGACTATTTGCCTCACAGCATCTACCCTACGCAATCCGCGGAAGAACAAGATAGCTACCATAACCCCCACCCGTATAAACAATATGCTGTCCTCTGTTCATATCACGAGGCTCGTCGGGCTTCAACGCCTCAACTTCCGGCAGCGACATGTCATGGCCAGAGATCCTGAGTAGCAGACCTTCACCAGGTTCATAAACAACACCAATAGGCCAAATCGGAATCATTAACTCCACAATCTCACCCGGTGAGATAGGCTGCTTGGTGCGGTGATCATAGGAGGAAATGTCATCCTCACTCGATCCAGGAATTATGCTTACACGATGCGAAGCACGCAGCATGCCCTGCGGACCGAGATGTTTGGCAACATTCACATTAGGGACCTTTGGCGCAGGTAAGGGCATAGGAGACCAATTCAGTGACTCGAGGAGAGCACCGGATGTGGACAATTTTCGAATCTGAACGACGACGTCTAGGTCATCGTGGGATGGAGCTGACATGAAGAGCTTGGCGAATGGTCGCCCACACAACTCGGTATATTCCGGGAAAACCAGTTTGAAGTCTGAAGAGTCCACCAGAGAGTGTCCTTCATGGACAGATTTCGAGGAATTCTGTGGCTTGGACGAAGTCAAACTCTTCGTGGCGGCATCTAAGAAGTATCTCTCATTACGAAGACGTGCAGGTGGCCACTGCTCCTCCGCTCGCTCGATGATACTCTTTGCAGGACTGCCTTCGAATCCAAGTAAGGTCAATCTCACCCGCGGAGTATCCTTCTCCCAGCCGTTCTGAATGCCTTTAGCGTAGAAGTCGAAGAAGCGCTGTAGGTCATCATTTGCTGCGACGGTGTAGAGATCGTGCCACTCTTGCGAATTATGGACTCGAAGCCATTTCTTGGATGTAGATGCTGTGCGAAAGCCCACGAAGGAACCCTCCGAGTGGAGCCCTGTGGAGTATGAAGCTGTAAAATAAGCAGGAATATTGCCCATCTTCGTATTATCAATTTTCTTGCTTTCCCAGTATTCGTCATACAGAGGATGTTCTCTGAGCATGCTTGCCAGATCCTCGACATTCCCAAGACCAGCAAAACCATGAACAATCATTTCAGTGAAAGGGATATTAGGAATTCCCCCGCGACAAGTCTGCTGCATATAAGGATCCGACAGACCTTCCCATGGTGCAATTGCCTTGAGCGCTGGGTGAGTGAATCGCGAAACGAAATTCGTCTGCGCGATAGAAAGCCAGGAGTTTCCGCTTTTCTAGTCAGCAAGGTAAATATGACAGGCATCTAAGCAACTTACGCTAGAACAACAGACCCATTACACCACGGCTGCTGAGAAAGCCACGTAATTGAATCATAAATATCCTCTGCCTCCTGTTGACCCCAGAAAGCAACATTGCCCTCGGAATGGCCCGCCCCACGAGCATCGATATCAATAACAGCGTATCCCCGCTCAGCCCACTCAGCGGGATTCAACCCTTCAAAAGTTTCGTACCCACTCAATCGCTGGAATGGAATGCCCATACGGTAAGGGCCCATTATATCGTACGACTGCACACCCGAGTCGACCTTACCGTACGGACTGTAGAGAATGATGGCTGGGACCTTGTCGCCGTGGGTTGGTCTAAATATATCGGCATACAGTTTGATTCCATCGCGCATGAGGATCGCCGAATCTTGTTCCCAGGTCAAGTCGACTGGAAAGGCTTGAAAACCGGGCTGTTTTACATGGCCCTTTCGGAGCATTGTGACCCGGCCGGGGTGAAATCCATTGTAACGGTATGCCGGGTGTTTAGCCGGGTGGAGGAGGGGTTTATAAATGACTTTTGAAGGAGGAAAAGTCATTCTAATGGTTTGTTACTGTGGGCAAATTATCTCCAAGTGTACCGGTTTAAGTATATGGTTTACTTCCGTAAATCCATACATCTACTGCATATATCCGTCGCCCTATATCCCGATCACTAAGCGGAAACGGAACTTGGATGGGGTATCTACTTCCGGAAATTTGAGGCCAGAGAAATTTTCCATTGTAGATTTAAATTTAAAAATCCGTTAATAGAGTATTATCGAGCAGAAACTTGAAACTTATAGTAATAATATTGATTTCATTAAAGTCAAATACACGCTTAAAGCTCTCTCTCGTCCCTCGATAGCAAACGGTAAAAGTTGTGAAGAACGGGCTGCTAGCTAAGACTAATCAATCAAACGATGAAAAAATACGTCGTTGATGCTAGTGTTCTGTTGATGCTCGGTTCACTGCCGGTAGGGTATTGAACGGGGCGGTACTGGTTGGTGTTTCGCTGCTAAGAATTGTCGAATCCCTGATTTCCTGTGGGAGAACGAACCCTGCTTTAATTATAGTGCGTTGTATCTTGTTCCTTTTCCCAACCATATCGGCAAGGATACAGAAGTGCTGGAAGTTCTGAAACACCACTGCTCGGGCGGCCGTATCCGATGGGCGGCCTAAACAGAGGGGGGCCCCCGAAGTTCTATCCGCTAGAACCATCGAACGATTTGTATGCCATAGTAGAAACGCGTTACTTTGTTTTCGGATTTTATCCCAGGAGTAACCTGTCCCAATCACAGCTGCCCTATAGAATAGATTCGAGTTGATAACACCTTGAACCTCCTGGATACCCCTAGGGCTCGCGTTTTGAGTAACAACATAACAGTCTTGTCCATCTAAGGCTTCCGAGTAGCTCGCCCATCCTATCACCGGCGGATAGCTAGGAGGGCTGACCACATTAGGAAGCGAACGACCTGAAATCAAACATAGGTCGTGATTATAACCGGTAGGGTATGGTTTATCGTTACTTGGGGTATCGTACATATGGGTTATAGTTCCGATCTAGTGGAGTTAGAACTAGGATATAAGAGTAAAATTGGCTTGGGAAACATACCATTCTATTAGACACAGCAAGCGATACTTGCTTACCAACCGGGTTATTATCGGTTAGGGTTTCCTTGGCCACGACCAAAGCACGATCATGTTCTCTTACTTTGAATGGTAGAAACCGTCGTATCGTCTGTTTCATTTGATCGGCTATCATCTCAAACAATCGTAGTCCTTTGTTAAATCTCGAGGGGTTCGGGTTACGGACGAAACCATGAGTCACAGTTGTGACTACCGTAGAACCATTCTGCAATTTGAGCTTTAGTCCGAGACATCCAGCTAAAGCATGGTTTTCTTTTTTGGAAGTTTCTTTGGAAGTTTCTTTGAGAATATTTCCGGACTCGACAGTTGCTGTGGTGAAGCTATATTGGGCGAGATGGAAAAGGACTTGAAGGCCGGCAAGCTCGAGAGGCCACACTTTATTGTATGTATCAAGTACGTGTCGCTCTTCTTCAAATAGGATGACGAGGAAGCCTGCGATAAGTAGGTGGGCACCGACCGCATCTGGAAACAATTCTCGAAGGCTATCGAGATCAGCTGGCGTGAGGAATCGCCTCGGGTTGATATATCGGTCAAAGTGCTGGTTATATTTTTCAGGCGATCGGGGGGTAATTAGACCATAAGCTATATCTAAAGTATAATCTCCGGGGAAGTAGTGGATAGGTCGACCGCCAGCATACACACTTTGGGACGCGGCGAGAGGAGAGCTGACAAGCCAAACAGGCTCTCCGAACACAGACTCCGAGACACGCACATGATCCTGTGAAGATAGACTTGGATGGTGGGTTCTGACAAACTGCTCATTCAGTTTGTTGATATGAGTTACTGATTCCGCGCGAAAAGCGTTTGCTGGTGAGCTATCTCCAGTGAAGGAGACTGATAGAAGCAACTTGGTCAGCGCTAGAAAAATGAACCTCCCAACAGGAGAGGCGCCGACATACCATCTACAGTTCGGTATAAAGTTGGCTTATTTGCGGCACCATAGGGAGGAATGTCTTGGTCGCTGGCTGGGATGGCAGGGTATGCAAACCCCGCTATCTTGCGACGTTTGTGGCCCGAGCTCTGCATATGGACGAATGAGATCTGACTTGGCTGTGGATCGAAAACGTTTCTACAGCGGGATCAACCGGTCAGCTGGTGCCCTCGGATCAGAAAATTCTGCACACGGACACTTCGAGGATGGTCTGGATGAAAACTGACAACAAGACTGATGAATTTGATCAGAAATTTTGACTTCAGTTGGCACGAGAGAAAGAATTTCCTGGGAAGGAATGCCTGGAAGAGGTTTTCAATCACACGCACGGACCAGGCAGAATGACGGGCGGTCAACAGTCTGAAGAATGGAATTTTCGTGTGCGGAGCTGATGTTATTGTGATTCTGTCGGTATTCGAGATCAAAATGTGAAACAAGCCTTGTCAACCGGAAGATTTTCTCGAGGAAGTGAGTAGAAGTGGCTCGATGTTGTGGGTTTGCGGATAGCAGGTAATATTCGAGATCAAATTGTGAAACAAGCCTTGTCGGCCGGAAGATGTCCTCGACCCATAGTGTGTGGGAAAGAATGAAAGTGAAGTGAGAGGATGAGGAGAAAGAGATGGAGAGGAGAGAGAAATGAAGAGGAGAAAGAAATGAAGAGGAGAAAGACCCTTTTATAGCATTTGGATGGTGACAGGAATACGTGGACGCACGAAGCAACGTAGAACTGCTCTAGGTGTCTCTACCTGGGTAGCTATCCTTTCTTTTCCTATCATTTTACTGTCGATCAAGTACGGGCCCATGGTCATCACAATTCTAATTGAAAGCCAGGCTAGTATTTGGACTCCACTCCTATGGTTCAAACGCTGTACACTGTCGAAGGTCCCGCTGGCACTGGCAAATCCCATGCAATGTTGGCGCTCGCCATGATGGACCTAAGTGACTAAATTATAGGAGTTGGCAAGGTCTATATACTAGATTTTAATTTAATAGAGTAGGGTGGGTGGCCGGCTCGCTCGTGAAATACGTTAATGAACGCCGACTATACATCGATTCAATCGTAGTACCTAGTTGCTCTCAATGTACGATTTCGGGCCTCGCATTCACAGAGATGATATTAGAATTTATCAACTCAATACACCTTCAGGTCCAACTCGGGGCTCGTGAAGGTATTTCGCTCATTTCTTAAGGCATCTGCTACTGGCAAGCGTATTGTATAGCTAGATAGAACATAGAGATCCCGTGTAAATTTCTTAATCATCCGAAATTTGCAGCCCGGAGACGTTCCAGAATGTCCTCTTTACCGTCATGTTTGGCTAATTCAAATGAGGATTGTCCGTTGTAACCTTTGACGTTTGGATCAGCACCTCTGGCGAGAAGAGTATTGACAGCACCAATCTTTCCAAGTACAACAGCCTCATGTAAAGGGGTCCCAATCCCAAACTCCTTTTGCATGTTATAAGATGGAGGATGGTTTTGGAACATCACTTGGTTGACGGGTGGTGATTTGTCCAGAACGAAGTTCAAGACCTCAAGGTAGTCTTCAGTGTTTCTTCGAACGGCATAATGCAGAAGTTGTCCATATTTGACAGACCCGCCATAATCGAAGAGAAGCTTCACAATGCCAAAGGAGGCCTCCTGGACCGCGACCGACAGAGGAGTTATATCAAGGTAGCACCGGGCGTTTGGGTCGGCACCATGCTCGAGCAGCCACTTACAGAGATCTTCGTCGTGAAACGACCGGCTGGATGAAGTCAACGCATATCCCATATACTGTAGCAGGATTGGAACTTACATGACAAGGGAAGGAGTGTTCCAATTGATTTGCTTGTTGATTTCGTAGCCATTTGTCAAAAATAAGCTTAGCATATCGTAGTGACTTGAACAAATGGCATCCTCCACATGGAACGGTTGGGCGGAAACTCCGGTAGAGAGAAGATATGAAACTACATTTGTATGACCATTCCGCCCTGCTAATGTTAAAGCGTGCATAAGTTGATCTTTGGTGAATTTTCCTGACGAGGACAACTCCCGAACGACATAGAGATTTCCGGATTCGCTCGCTTTCTGAAGCTGTGCGATTTCACCAGGGTGATTTGGACTGTTATAATTTGGATTGAAGATAGTGGGTGGATTCCCAACTACCAGAGCGGAGATATCGGTGTCTTGCATATCTTGCAGAAATGACGATTTGGTAGTGAGGATAGTAAGGACAGAGATGTTTTAGAAACAAGAGAGTTACAGCGTGGTGGCCATTTATCAACAAGAGAACAGCATTGGCATGCGATAGTTGGTCCGTGCCCCAGATGATTACCTCATGATCTCTTAGTGAACACTGGCGGTGAGCTAGGTGGGGCTACAGGTGTGTTAAAAACTTATGTCCAGTCACTATAGTAATATACCGCCTACCTAAAACGCGTGTACAGGGGTGGTACACCCCGTACTTGATTTCATAGTGAGGTTTTAGACCGGCAGTATATTATATAATCAAGGGGGTTTGGGGCTTGGTGTGTTAAAAACTTATGTCTAGTCACTGTACGCTCCAACCTACAGGCCCAAAACAAATCATACGCTGGTCTTACAGGAAGGTACTGTAACGAAATTCGGCGGTGAGCATGAACGCTGGCTAATTATCTCGTAGCTAGGGTCAGCTTGATTGTGGAGCTCCCCCTGTCACTCTCTATATAGGCGTTAGGTACCCCTTTATAAAATAGTAGAAGTGGGAAGTTGTCATGGATAACTAAGTGCGCTACTATATATATTGGTCCTGGGCATATCAGAGCGAGCGCTCTGACATAATGGTCTTTTGGCCGAGTGGAAGAATGTGCGCCCAGGCATACTCTTTACAGAAGTGGAAGCTTGAGCGTAGACTTCCGCAAAGCTCAAAAAGCCCGAAACCCGACCCGACTCGACCCTTAAAAGGGTCGATCCTGATTAGACCACAAAAACCAGATACCATACTGGTTGTAAAAGTCAACACAGACAATAAAATCGGAATAATGCTATATTTTGTATAAAAATTTAACATTTATGGTAATATTATGATGGTGGTATTATGAGATATCCTAGGCTGTGGAGGAACGATTTGTGATACCTTACAAGTCGAATACACAAAGCCGCGAGGAAGGGGATTAACGCTTGGTTGAGTTGTGTAAAATCTGGGAAAGGCCACTGCTAGAATACAAATACAACCCTCGTGAGTGTGGCAGTTATATCGGGGCAATTAACTCTTATAAGAGTTCTTCTTCTCTTTTGCCTGATCGATCGCATCCCAGACACGCTCTGCTAAATCATGTAATAGCATCTCGGCGGTCAATACAAAGTCGTGCTCGCATTCTCCAGGTTCATCTAACAGGAGAGCATAAAATGGTATAGTTATGTTCCCCCCTTCAATCATAGGACTGGAGCCATCTCTCTCTCTCTTGATGAAGATCCTCTGGGCCATTTGAGGTGGAGGAGGATCATTGATACGTCTATCAACAACGCGGCGACCTTTTGCGGTGATATTGACATGGCTTGGTGATGGCACGAATGTTGGCGTCCAGGATCTGATTTCAATAGAGTTGGATCCTCTTTTGATATCGATAGTAACTCCTATTCTCACGTCGCCCTTTGATGTATTAATCCACCAAGCGATGTCCCTTTCGAGTTTTAATGTCGTTTCTGAGAAGCCAACCTCTAATACCACTGTCGGAAAATTTCTCGTCTGGCGGGTTGGCTGCCACGACCGGTCTGCCTGCTTGCTTCGACCGGGGGTGTCGAAAAGAGTGGATCCGCAGCACTGAAGCCGTCTGTAGACTTTCATCTCTTTAGCGAGGGTCACGATTATCGCCTCAAAACTAGTAGCTGCTACTTCGTGAGGTAGGCTAGGCATTGTGATGATAAGAATTTGAAGTGATGGCGAGTAGTCAGAGCGCCCAGGCAATTGTTCCTCGCGTTCGGCTAGGGCCTCTGGTGGGAAGTTTTTCAAGACGATAAAACGATCCTCAACTGAATACGGAGGGAAAAGGCTCTCCATAGCACCATTTCTATGGTAACAATAGACGGGCGTATCAGAGGGAAGGCTCTTGAGAAACGTGCCTGCCCCCTCTCCCTCTGACACAACCTCCTCGCTTTGATACACAAATGACATTTTCAGTGGGAGGTTGGCTTCTTAACCTCGACACCAGCTGGAAAGGAGGATGCTTAGTAAATCCTGAATGGATGAATGGATAGAAGATTAGAGGAACAACTATGGGTGTAGGAATATTGTTATTCGGTTTGTTCCTGAATGGAAGTATATTGATGATATCATCTGTGTCAAAACGGATACTCCATCCTGTAAGGCTGTACGGTCTAGCTGGCTACTAACTACTGGTTAGCGTCCCTCGTTACAAACGCGAATTTATGTGTGTATTTCTAGATATTCTTCAATATACACTCTTTCTATCCATTGGTCCTTATGGTTACTAGGTGAAACCGATTCGCCTTGCTTCGGACAGTCTGTAATACCCAGCTAACTAATATTGAACGAGGGAGAAATGAACTAATACTAGAAGCTTACTATGTAGAGCAAGTGGTAAAATGTGTATTTTAAAGAGTATCAACCCCCAGATACTTACAAATATAACCTATAAGTGGATTCTATAATTCCTATATATGGGAATAAGCGAGAAAAATCACTATATAAGATAGGGTATTTCTATAAATCTTCTAGTATATATAAAAAGAAATCGAAAATAAAAAGAGAAATACCCCTAATATAGAGGAGGAATATATTATAGCGAATTTGGAGTCTGAAGGGGGATATTAGAATGATATTACTAGTTAGTATATGTGGGTGGGTAAATACTCTGTGATAGGGTTATAGTATGGAGTATGTTGCATATGTATGACACTTTGATTTATCTGCTATGTGGCTATTGCCGATCACTACTAAAGCGAACCTCTCCTCCGAGGTGGACTTGGTGGAGCAGGCATTATAAGACAAGCAAATATGACTAGTCTGAAAAGGGGCAAAAAAGGGTTAAAGAGGGTGGGGGAAGAAAGAGGATTAAGCTGACGATCTTTCACTAAAAGACAACATTCTGGGGACGGATGAGGGTGGCGGGGAAATTCTTCGTATTCGATCGTGTTGGATTCTCTTCTTTCTCTCATTTGCCATTGGCTTTCCTACACTTATGTTGTAGTCTATCTCCCTCACATGGCATTGCTTATCCCTCGGCCTCATTTATCTTCTAGATCGTAGGATGGCCTCGGACAATTTCCTAATTTCACAAGAATTATGTCTATGACAGATCATCTTGTTTATATCTCTAGATGTTGTTGCTTTCTTCTACTTTACCCGTTCTTCACTCCATCAATATAAAAATATAACAACACAATGCGCTTCTCTCGGATTCTGTTCCCTTTGGCCCTGGCCCACTTGGCTCTAGCTGCCCCCGAACCTCGTTCCAATCCTGTCGCTGCACCAGCCCCGGCCGCCACTCGTGGCTTACTGGAGGAGCTACCCGATATTCTGAATGGCGTTCAGGGCTTCTTGAGCATCGATAACATCAATAAGCTGGACACTATCCTTGACGGCGCAGCCAAGTTGCTCGCCTCCGATAATATCGTTATCCTGCAGGATATCTTGGCGAACGCCCACAGCTTGTTGACTCAGGACTTTGTCAGTAACACAACTACCCTCGTTGAGGATGCCTCGCCGGTATGTGCTGCTTTTGCTGGTTTTACCTTTGGTGTTCATATACTAATGTAATATAGCTGGTCAATGATATTTCCAAGCTTCTGGGTGGTATACTAGGATCACTGTGAGGGTTGATAAAATGGACGAATCATGACAATTACTATACCTAGTTGTGTTGCATAATTGGAAGCATCTCTTAAAAGATTATTTGTAGAATCTCCATAATAATCGATCATGTCTTTCATTATTAACGGATATATATAGAAAAGAAAGATTAAAATAAAACAGAATCATTCTTAAACCTCCTCCTCATCCATCTTCCCCTTGAGTCGATCCTGGTAGAACGTCAAAGGATATGCCCGCCATTTATCAAGCATCGCTGGATAAAGAGCGACTGAGAGGCCCATCCAGGTGCGGTAAAGGGCCCGAGTCGTAAGCGTCGAGCGTAGACCGTAGACATCTTACGCAAACTCGGGGGCAACATCTCAATCGCAGCCACACGCAAGAAAGGTTTCAAAGACTGCACCCAGCGCGGCATATCGTTACTTTCACGAAGGTCTTTGGAAAACTGAGCCGCATCCAACGAGACGGTTAACTGATGGACCTGATCATCCCAGTAAGACCAAAATGCGGGTCTGGATTCTGGCCAGGTACCCGGGGGAAGACCCAGACAGTACATGAGCAAGGCATACTCGCTATATGCCCGCTGAGCACTGGCATAGTCCACGCGGCCATAGACGCGCTGGTAGAAATCGGTCGCGGTTGTGTACAGCGTCGCCGCCATCCACAACTGCAGCAGCGGGTGCTCAGCGAAACGATCTGAGCGACCGCCGCCTAGCAGGTGTGACTTACCCTCCTGTAGGAGATCGATAAGAACCTTGCGCTCACTGCGGGTGCCGAAGACTAGGCAGGAAATGTAGCTGATACTGGCCTGGAGAGCGTCGATGAGCTCGGTGGCTAGCTCCTTATGGCCGCCATGGTTGGTGCCTACCTCGTGGATTCCGGGCATGGCAGCTTGTAGTAACAGCGTCGCACCGTCTCCTGCGAAGATGATGCCCTCCTGGAGTATTTTGGGGAGGACCTCTAGTTGTTCCAGGGCATGGAGACGACCTGAGTCATTGATATTGCTTGCAGTTGCATCGGAGCCATTTGGAAGTTGGGGCTTTTCGTCCACTGGGGAGACAGGAGATGGAAGGAGAGACATGGTTAGAGAGTTGGGTGAATATCAATGGCGAGTATATGATCCCATTGATATCAAACCCTTTCCCTTCCCCAGAAAACCCCCGCAAAACCCCAAAAAATCCCCCAACGTCTAAGAGTGTTGATCATCTCGGCCCATGTGAATAGTGTCGCCCTTTTTGGGAATAAACCGCGGTTGCTAGCAGATCGCCATCTCCTGAAGCGCTGATCCCTCCCGTCTTCTGCGTCATTCGCCAAAGAAAGCAGTCCTGCTCCGACAAAAGACCTGCTTTCTTCCTTTTTGTCTATTTTTTTAAGTTTTTTTCCTAACCTACGGGGCCCCGCTTCGGTGTATGGAGAGAGGAGAAGAAATCTTGGGTGCGCTAAAATACATATACGTAGAATCCTTCCCCCCTCCAATCTCCTAAAGGTCACCAAGGTGAGATTGTTGCGATCATGGGCAAAATCACAGATACACCAGCATATCTGACTTCATATGATGCCAAATATACCCTGGGTATTCATCGTGGCCCATTGATATCCAAGGGTGATGATGAAGGCGCCCAGCTCGCACATGTCGAATCGGCCGGGGGTCTGTCATTAGAGACGAGGAAGTTGAAGCGCACCGAGAAGTTCCAGCGACATTGGAAGCGATTTTGGTGTCTGCATCTTTTGGTGACTATCATCTTCCTGGCGATTTTCTTGCCTGTCTTGTGAGCGCAATGCTTGAAGAACTACGAACAAAAGACTAATTGCGATTCTAGCTTCCTGGTTGCCATTCCAGCCATCTCACAAATGGTTGTCAACAAGTCCGACTTGGTATTGGTCAATGCCTCGGTCTTAAACCCACGACCGGACAATATTCAATTGACGCTGTTGTCGGCATTGAACCTCAAAATTGCATTGCCAGTACGCATCGAGCCGATCACATTAAATCTGTTTGTGCGCGACGCCGGCGCAGACAATGCATGGGCCCAGGCTAATATCGACGGCAAAGTCATCAAGGGTAACACTACCCTAGGTGTGACCAAGGTTGAGACGCTATTGACCAACTTAACCACCTGGGATGAGTACGTGTACAATGTCGTGTTTGAGAAGGAGACTGCGCTGTCAGTCAGAGGTGTAACCAATTCGTACTTGGGTGTGCTCAAGTCCAAGGTCACTATGGACAAGGATATCATGTCGCCGGGTAAGCCGAAAGAAAAAAAAAGAAAACAAATTATCCTAGAAGTGAAACTGACTTCGCTCCAGTTCTAGACCAATTCAAGAAATTCACCATCTCCGACAGTGGACTCATTCCAGCCCGCGAAGACGGCACCAACCTAATCGGGAATGTTTCTCTTCCCAACCCATCCGTATTGACTCTCGATATTGGCACACTCGTTCTTGATGTGAAGAGCGGCGACCTCGTCATTGGAAACGCCACTATCAAAGATGTCACTATCAAACCAGGCGACAATGTCTTCCCTCTAACCGGAATCCTCGACATAAACACAATAGTCGAGCACCTCAGAGAAGTGCTCGCGTCGCAGGCAACGGCCCTCAAAACCGGCAACTTAGCTCTAGACACGGTAACCCGAACCATCACATGGAACGGCACACTAGTGCCATATTACACCAATGTGATGAAGCAGCTAACGCTGACGGCCAACGTGCCAATCGCCGATTTGATTAAGAACACTGTTCATAATCTGTTCGGTGGCAATGAAACCCTCGCGGAGATTCTCAAATCAGGGCGTGACACGAGTAAGCTGCTAGGCGAGCTCTCGAGCGGCGATAATAACAGCCATATCACCAGTTCAGCCTTATCCGAAACCTCTGAGCTCGCATCCAAGATGAGGATGGGTATCGGAGTGCGCGATATGTTCCGTGGCGCGAATTTAGTTAAACGGGATTTACTCATCAACTTGCTGACGGAGATGTACAAGAAGCTGTGAAAATGCCGATCCCTGTTTAAATTTTTCTTATTTCTCCTATTTTTCTTTTTCTTTTTGGCATTTATGTTTCCTTTTCTTGTCGAAAAAAGGTCTCAGGGTCCCGGATTCCCTAGACGATACTTGATTCCCCCTTTGGGTTGTGGCAGTGGTCTTTTTTTTTGGATGGCGTTTTGGGGAGTGTATTGCTGTCTTTCTATCTTTAGAGATGAATATAGCTCTTCATTTTCTTGTTTTTCCTGTCGACTCCATTCCTGAGGCAGTGCATGGGCTAGTGTACTTCCTGTATACATAGCTGCCTGTCCGGGCTGAGTCGATGCAGATGATAATGTATAAGTTATAAATTATATGATGATATGAATTTGATCTGATCGTCGTGTATCGCTGTCGGCCTCCCAATAATATTCTCCGCTCGGTAATGGAACCTGGCCTAGGAACCTCTCCTATGTTCTCGGTTTTTCCTCTTAGGTTCAAAGAGGCGTTCTAGGGGATGCGAGCTACGAAAGTGAAATCCGTTAATCCCCCCCTCCCCTTCCCTTCCCCCAGCAGTAATCTTCTCATCATCTTCTTATATCATCCATGAGTCTTTAGGCTTTCGGTTTCTCATTCACTCCAGGTCCTTGTGACGACCTCTATGAATTAAATATTGGCTCATATATGATTAACTAAAACATCGCGCTATAGCGTATATAGTAAAGCATTATTCAGCCAATTGAAGGGTAAATGGGCTCGTGAAAATACGGAATATACTACGATGGTAGGAAATTACTCAATTCTTAAGAAAGCTATCAATATTCCAAATATGAAGTTCATGTGTAGAGTATCTGTGACGCATGCGATCATATATATAGCAGTTCTGATAGGAAAATCAAGACCAGAAACCCTGAACGGGGATAATAACGAAAATTTACAATCATAAGTGTTATGCTGACTTTAGCATACTTTTGAGACCTTTATGCACTCGCTGCCTTTTCCTTGGTCATCCAGACGTTATTGACCTTCATATACGCCCCGTTGGCAATGCAATGATCATAAGGGTGGCGCTTGGTTGTGTTACCGGCTCCCATAAGATCACCTGAGCTGATTTCATCAATACTGCCCTAAGCTTATCTAATGCAGGGCCAATCTGCTCAAAATCTATATTATGGCCCAACCTTAAGCTAGTTATATTTGTACGTATTACCAATGTAGCTAGTTGGCTTAATAGATGCTGTATATTGAACGACATATGTGGTGTCGATTGTGCGGCGTTCAGTAACAGGTATTGCCGGAGTTGGTTTACCGCCCTCCCAATGAGGCTTTAAAGCAAAAGTTCGCGAACCTCAAACCGAATCGATTACGAATCGATTACGAATCGATTAAGGCAAAAGTTGGATTCGACTCAGGCGGAGCGGTGTCCCGGGCTTAGCTGGTGTAAATACTCGCGTCGCTATTACGCAGTAATTAAGCACATCTTGATCCTTGTCTCGCGATTACATAGCTCACATTAATTCACAGGCCTTTCGGCGCTTGGAACAACTCACTTAATCTCCCTCCAGCCTATGGCAACCTCGTGTGCCAGGAGTCTTCATGCACATTCATCATCGCTGTCGGCTTCCACAGGCACAGCCCCCGCCGGCTCAAACTGGATGGCCATGTCCACCATGAGCGCTTTTCGGTCACTGCCGATGACCGGCATCCAGTTACACTCTTCTGTCCAAATACAATGCGGAACCTGCATCATCGGAAGAATCTTGCCTGTTTGCATGTTTTCGAAGTCGAAGGACAGTAGACGCTCTTTGTGATACTTTTGCAGCCTCACGAAAGGGCCTGCCACAATTCTCACCAGATCATCAAGCCTGTACCTGCGGAGGCAGCAGGAACGAACCACAGTCGACACCTGCAAGCAGGTCTTCCACGTATCATAGTCGACAAAGTCCAAAATCCTGTCGTACACCTCCGGCGGGAGAATGCCTGCCGATTTGGATGCGGCGCGGCGGCTCGCGGCGACTTCGAAGAAGTTGACAAGCGCCGCGAGCCCGGGGAACTGGCTTCGTAGTCTTCGGATTGTCCCCGTGCAGTTCGAGTTCATGATGAGTTCACCGCGCCGATGCCGAACCTTCATACCAGGCTTCAGCTCTGGTCGCTGGCGAGGATGTGTGCTGACACAATAATCTGCTCGCAGAGGCGAGAGATCGACAGCACCACTGACTTTGATGAATGGCCCCACCTCAACATCAAAGGAGACTTCTGCAAAGGCCACTTCAAAGAGGGATAAGATGACGATCTGAAATTTGGCGCGTCCCTGCTCGACCCCCCAGGTAACGGCCTTCGTGATGGCCTCACCGTCAATCACCAGTACAAGACTGACAAGCACGTCCTCGAGCCAGTATATCGTCTCCATTGGCGACGCCCCTGGAGGCTCGCCCGGTCGATGGGACAGGGAGCCGAACTCCAGTAACGGAGCGCTATCGCCAGCCCACACTTCGTCAAGCCATCCAGGTGATTTATGTAAGTGGTTCGACTTGCAGTCCCATGATTGGCAAGTTCGAGGGTTACACAGCTGAGCGGGGAAAGAATGGAATTTGGCCTGGCCAGACGCAATTGAGAGGAGAGCAAACGTCAACTCGCGAAAGGGAAAGGAGTCCGGGCTCCACTCCCTCCCAAACCTAATGATCTCGTCCTTGTATTGAACAAGAGTACCGGCAAGAACGTGTGTGAGAAACGCCTTCGGTGCCTCCGCGATGTCTGTCCTTGGGGCCACGAGGCGGAAGTCATATTCGATCTCCCAATTTCGCTCGGGAGACTCCAAAGCCGGCGAGGCTATATACTCTTCTGGGCAAACGTCGAGTGAGATGGTGGGCTTGTTCGGATAGATGCTGTCTGCAATGGCACGAAGCCATAGTTCGTCCTGGCGCGGGATATTCCCCAGCTTCCAGTGTATGCTGTGGTTCATGGTGAGGACTTCATGATCGAGGTTGATGATGTAAAAGTACTCAGCATAGTCACCCAGCCGTGGAAACTCGGAAGGAAGCGTCTCAAACTCGCCAAACTGCGAATAGTCGGGTTCGAAGCCGTCGCGTATCTCGTAGACATGTCTTTCGAGGGCACTTTCCTTGGCCGCATACTCGGCTCGCATCGACTCGAGCCATTCTGCAAGCATTAGCACAGTGTAAGGCAAAGATCTTTCTTCACGGCGTACTATGGTATCCCTCGGGGTCAGTGGGGATCCTCGCGACTATTTTAGCGCCGAGACCCTCGAAGTAGCTGTCATATTGATGATAGCGAATGTAGTAACGCCTGCGGAAGCGCACTATCTCGAGGCCTCTAGTTCCCATTGCGATCTGGGTGGAAATTTCAATAATTCTTAGGTCGCTCTCTTTAACAGAGAAAAAGAGTCATACCATGTGGATAGCGGGTGGTAGACAGTTGGCACGAGACGGGGCAGTCTTTCGCTCACTCCAGCACGTCACAATCACCAACTGTGCAATTACTGTGGGCCTCGATGGGCAATCATAATTCCAATAAATCCTCCTTACAGCTATTGAGTTCTGGCCCCCAATGGTTCTACCAATCGGACCACTTCAATCCCATGGGGAAAACAAGCTTGTGCATAGCGTCAAGACCTATTGGTAGAAGAAAATGAACACAAAAACCATGGCTAAAAATAGGAGACAACACAGTTCGATTTATGACTCCGACCGTTACATAGTAGGGAAATCTATCACAACCAAGATAGAAATGGCCATTTACTCCAGATATACGAGAAGCAAAGCGTTCAGGACGTGCGCCTCTTCAGCTGCCTCGAGATCAATGAATCCCTTTCATTTTTAATCCACTATGAAAAGTCAGTGGTCAGGCGATACCGATCAATCGAAAAAAATATTAAAAGCCTGAAGGCAGATAAAGTATTCCATAGGTCACGCCTAGACCTCCGCAAAGCCCATAAAGCCCATAGCCCAACCCAACCCAACCCGCAAATGGGCTGGGCTTTGGGCCCAGGTCCGGGCCCACTAAGCCCATAATGGGGGCCCATTAGGCCCAATTAGCACCAAACAATACAAACATTTCAAAAAATTAATTACTGCAGGTTCATGTCAAAGGTAGATTGATCTTTGTCAAAATGACTTGTCTCAACAGCTCTCTTTAATCAGCTAGCTAATTGGATATTAGAAGTTAATAAAGGAAGTGAGAGTTCCACTCTGGTGGATGCCAAACTTGGACGACTGTTAGGGCGTCCAGTTTTGGAAATGGTCATAGAATGAGGCACATACACATACAGGGCCTGTGTTTAATATTTTAATTGATGCATAGGGCACCCAATTGACTGTCGGCAATATTTAATGGCAATTCTGAAATGAGGCTTGCTGCCCAAGGCCTCCCAAGTGCCCGGATCGTCCTTTGTCTTGTTTAGTGCTGAGATGGAAGCATGCACGACCTCGTATACTGAGTTTACTCCGAGCTGACTTGAATTTTAACTTGTTTTTTTGTGTTAATATTGACTTTTGGCAATGACCTATCCTATCATCTTTCTGACAGCTAATTGTATCTGATCCTGTTTGGGTTGAATCATGGAACGAGACTCTTCCAAAATCGATCCCTTATCCCACGCAGATAGTACCCGCGTTTGATACCCATGTAAAAGGGCGGTGCTTCATCCACCAAGTTGGTTGAAGGAGAATATGGAGGTAGTGGGGTCAGCGTCTTTGGGAACAGTTCCCCAGGAGTCTGGTGCTCTGGAGGAGATGTAGCAGTAGGAAGAGGCGTCGTAATAGGAATTTGAAAATGAGGATCAAAGCTAATAAGAATAAGAGCTTGTTGATTAGGGGGAAGTCCAGGGGCGTCAATCGAGTAGATGATCGAGCGTTCGTCTGCAACACTTTTCACAGATCCAGTGCGTGGGCCGGGACAGAGCAATTGTTGTAATGCAGGCGGGGCGTCATCTGGAGGCCACATGCGCACGCCACGACACTCGAAGCGTTCCTCGGAACCTTCGATAGGGCAACCATCTTGGTCCACTTGGGTGGGCTGAAACAGTCGGTTGCGAGGTCCCTCAATTCCCTCCTCGTCAATGGGAGATTTGCGCTTACGCGACACTGTACGCAACCGGATCCGATCTCGAGACCGTAAATTATTACCCGCAGGGTCGTTTACAATGTCGACAAAGGCAGACGCACCGAGATGATAACTCCTGTGTTTGGTGCGAGCTGCGATAAACTCCTGCCGCTTGGTAGAGCCAGACTCGTACTCGGCATGGTAATGCCGCCGCAGCCTCTTTGCAGGTCGCTCATCGTAGGGGTGGTCGTTCTCAAGGTCATTCTCCGTAGAAATCCAGGACGGAGTTTCGATGGTGCCTCCTGAAAGAGGTGCTAGAGCTTCTTCTGGCGTAGGAAGTCGCTGTGTGTAGTATGTACGGTGGTTTTCGCTCTTGCCATCACGCCACTCACGGCGGCATTCAAGTATAACTGGCCGCCCAGTCGTCTCATCCTTGCGGATTGAAAGATCAGTCCACATCTCATTAATCGGACCTTCTTGATGCTCTCGGCGCCATAAGCGACCGTTCCATTTACGGCCGTCTTCGCGAGGGGCGTGACAGAACCAATGGTAGAAAGAGGAATGTACTTCATCGTCATCTGCAGCGACCTGCGTAGAAACTGCATAGAGATGTTCATTATGCATCTCAAAACACAGTGTTTGGCCAAGATCGCCATCGACCACTCGGTCAAGCGGGAAGGTAAAAGATTCATACGATTCGAGATCCACACCAGTAATAGACCACACACCATCCGAACCATCGGCGGCGGTAAATGTGCCATACCAAATGTAAGTTCCGCAGTGCCGCACAAAAATTGGTGCGGATGCTGGGATTTCCTCATGGAGTAGGAAACGTCTCCGTCCCTGGTGGGTTTCCCGCCACGCCATATTGACCACGAGTAACGCGTCCTCGGTCGCATTTACGTCGGCCACTCGGAAGACGAGAATATCATCGCAGTAGCTCAAGAGCGTAACCCGATCTTCTACGCCTGGCTCCATGGGACCGGTTTTCAACAGTTGAGGGATAGCATCACGGAGGTCCATGACACGCTCCCTGAACGCAGTACCATGCACATACAGCAAACGAATCCAATGGTCCGAACGATAGCACAAGTAGCCTTGATTGTACAGAAATTCAGCCCCGTAGCCTACGCAGACCACTGAGTATGGATCTGCAGTGGCGACAGCCTCGTGGATAGCAAGCCGATGCCCGACGGCCTTGTGAAAACCGGACTGGGCCGCTAGGGCAGCCTGACCTTCTTTGCTATATGGTAAAACTTTCTGTAAACTAGGATTAGCCTTATAAGTTCACGCCAGTGGGGGGGGCTAACTTGGACCTGCCTCGACGGTTTTACGCGCAATCTGTTCACTTTGGGACAGAGAATAGAGAGCACGACTGGTATGACTGAGGTTCACCAAGTCACGGTCGTCCAATGAGGTTGCAATCTGGTAAAACACATCAAATGGAAGAGTATCCAGACTCTGTACAGTCGTCATGGCTATAAAAACTAAATAGTTTGATTCAAGTCCCAAGGGAGTGGCTCAGACAAAAGGGCACCTGCCAGAAAAAAACCAAACGAAGTCCATACCTCAAAATTCATAAAGGAAAGAACGGAGATTTATATTCCAGGAAAGAGGATAACAGGAAATGAGGAGGTGAGGCTCAAAACTTTAGGAAATGTCGGAAAGGGGAATAGTTCAACATGAAATCCATGGAACCCCTTTCGTACTAAAAGCCAAAAAGAGCCGCAACCTAGACCGAAAATGGATTGATGTACCAATTGGAACGTAGAACCTTTCTCGAAAACCTTTTGTCTCTTGGGGTGCTCCGAGTAATAAAAAGTAAGAGTAGATCATCCCCAGGATCACAGATCACGGATCACGCAATTTGGCAGGGGCTTACATCCTGCTGAGGCTCCGTGGTTTTTGTTTGTTTCGGATTACGACCACAACTCCGACACAATGCGGCTCATCCATCTCCATTAGGACTAACACATGCCCAGGTGAGCATGCGCACGATCTGTCTCTTGTGACACGGATTATCTAGGTGGGGTCCGCAGGTTAGGAGTTAGCAGCTAGCAGGTTATCATGGATGCAAGATCCTTCCAATCTTAGCTCCTATCGGATGATAGCTATGTGAATTACTTGCTAGTAATATAGACATATATATAGGCATTAGGAAATTAGGACATTGGGGCATTAGGACATTATAAGTGATGTAAATTTACTCTATTAAAATAAAATATCATGATAACAGTGTTATTGCACAGAGCCGCATTAACGCCTCTCTCTCCCCAGCCACCGCCTCAAAAGACAAATCTCACTCAACTTTTATGCAAGTTGCCCCGATTGCCCTCGGTCTTATTCTTGGTCTAGTTCTTATGTTATACTTCCAAAGGTTTCCTCCTTTTTCTTCAGTAATGTCCTTTCTTGGAAAATAATCAGGTGACGCGTCTAGTCACATGATAAAAAAAGAAAAAAGACAAAAGAAAAAGAAAGTCGCTGCCTAACTTACAGCCTCAGGCTTTTTGTTTCACCCATTACACATTACATATTAAATTACAACAACCGGTATGGGGAGTACCAATTATCAGAGTGTTATTTCAATGAAAACCCCGAATTAGAGCGATTTATATGCAGCCCTAATGGTGGATCCCAATACATTCCCCTCGAGGACTTGTAATTTGTACTTTTATACTCTATGAAAATTGCCCGGGCACTAGGTACCTGTCCCAAAGGGAAATTGGGAAATTGGGAAATTGTAAAGGTCCCATTTGCGTGACCCACAGTCAGCTGAATTACTTTTAAACTATTCAACTTCTTCTTCTTTTCTCCCTTTCCATCAGAAGACTATAAGTCACATCTTCTAAAAAGATGTATTATCCACCTCAGGGTCCCCCTCCAGGACAAGGGTCACCCCCATGGGGAGGATATCAACAACCCCCCCAATGGCAACCTCCGCCTCAGCCCTATCCTCCTCAGCCCTACGGTTATCATCGACCCCAATCATCTTATCCGGGTCCTAACCACTCCCCCTACCCACCATCGCCTTATCCTCAGTATCCCCAATATCCTCCTCACTCTCCTACCCCGCCATACGTTCACACTCCATCTCCTCGCCCTCCATCCCACCAACATACTCTCAGCGCCCCTCAGAATGGTAAGTTCTACATGCCGGGAAATCTTTACGGCATCACTAACCATCGAATAGGATTCGCTCGTGCAAATTCCCCAAATCTACCCCCAACCCCACCCCAACATTCTCAGCAATTTGGTGGAGGTGCTCCCTCAAACTACAGATTCCAGTACTCGGCTTGTACCGGTCGCCGCAGAGCTTTGTTGATCGGAATCAACTATGCAGGACAGCCCAATGCACTAAAAGGCTGTATTAACGATGTAACTAACATGTCCAACTTCCTGACCCAGAGGTTCGGGTACAAGCGGGAGGATATGGTCATTCTCACCGACGACCAACAGAATCCGATGAGCATCCCAACCAAGGCCAACATTCTACGTGCCATGCACTGGCTCGTCAAGGATGCCCAACCTAACGATTCCTTGTTCATCCACTTCTCTGGTCACGGAGGTCGTACTCCCGATCTGGATGGAGACGAGGATGATGGATTCGACGATGTCATTTACCCACTGGATTACCGCGTCGCCGGTCACATTGTCGATGATGATATGCATGCCATCATGGTTCGTCCATTACGGCCCGGGGTGCGATTGACGGCGATCTTCGATTCGTGCCACTCGGGCACTGCATTGGATCTGCCGTACGTCTACTCCACACAGGGTGTTCTCAAGGAGCCCAACCTGGCCAAGGAGGCAGCTCAGGACTTGTTCAGTGCATTCACTTCGTATGGACAGGGTGATTTCTCCAGCGTCGCCTCAACGGCCATCGGGTTCTTCAAAAAGGCAGTCAACGGGGAGTCGGCCCGTGAGCGCACCATCATGACCAAAACCTCTCCTGCCGACGTTGTGATGTTTTCAGGGTCCAAAGACACACAGACCTCGTAAGTGGCGCCGCGTTAAAATTTAAGGCAATAAATAAGAAACTGACTCCGAAATAGGGCGGATACATTCCAGGACGGACAGGCGCGTGGTGCATTAAGTTGGGCGTTTATCAAATCACTGCAACAGTGGCCACAGCAGAGTTACCTGCAGCTACTGAACACGATCCGAAATGAGCTCGAGGGAAAATACTCGCAGAAGCCGCAACTGAGCTGCAGCCATCCCCTTGGTATGTTTAATTTTTTTTTCTTAGCGGTGTAACACCAACTCCTCAGCTGACTCGAGATCGACAGATACCAACCTCCGCTTTGTGATGTAATCGGAGAGTTTTCGCCCTGGGAGCACTTATGACAGGCACGATCGAAATGTAGCAAATGAATCAGCTGAGATGACTTTCTTGAGTCCCGAGTTGCCGGTGCGGGGAAGAGCTCGTAGGTTACAGTATTGCGTAGTATTGTGTAATTACTGAACAGAGTAATATGGCTAATATGTACAACATAATACCAACAAAAAAATAGAACCACATATGTTGTATAATATAGTTCAATCATAGTTTGGAATACGATGCGCCATATCCCAACCTTGTGGGCTCGTTTGTGGCTATGGTTCTCCCTTATGCTCTAGTGGGTCCCTCGGCAAAACTCAATGGGAAAGTGGTTTTCTCGCTATTTGAGATAGAACGTCTTAATAACTACATATAAAGTAGTATCCTTCGGAAGACCTTTCCAGAGTTCTCATCTAGTTACCTGTAAATGTCTCTAGTGTCTCTGATGATGTCTTGTTTCTGTCTCATTCCAAAAGGTTTCTATAAAAAAGTATAGACCCATGGCGCCATTCCCCCCCTAAGTGGGAATCGGACCAATCAGCAATCAGGAATCCACAGTTCCCGGTTGGAACCGTGGTTGCAGTGTCTTTGCCCCTTGGTAAATGTCGCAAATGTCGCAACATGGGGGCTATTTTTCACTCTTGCGTATGAGGGGGACGTGGACGGTGAGTATTGGAATGGTTCAACGTGAACAATGTATGTTGTATACGTCCACAGTCCATGTACACGATCGTGGCTTTGTTTTGCCGCGTCATTGGATCGTGCTGTCAGATCTTTGAGACATGATCAGATCATCCCCACGGAGTGTTTTTCTACATGGACAAGCTTCTGTACATTACTGTTTATACAGCAGGTCATATATATGAGTAGAGTAATAGTCAAGATTCGAGTAGCTTAGATCTGTAAAGCACTATAATACTATAATATAATACTATAATACTATAATACTTTAATGATATAATGACTATAATCCTACTAATAAAAATCAAACCAAAATTACAAGTCATCTAAGTGTTACAGCACTAAAATGTTGATGTCTCTGATCCACTTTTGGTCTTTTTCGGAATTCAATCAGAATACCCTTTTCTGGACCTTTTTTTTCTCTCTCTTCTCTTCTCTTCTCTTCTCTCTTTCTCAAAGATCCCAGCCTTTGGCAGCTATGTTGATTTCATCTGCAACAAACAGTTCCTATTCCCCAAGCGTTTCATCTGAGTCTCATCCTTCTCCATACCAACATCCCCCCACATCCACACTTTCATTGAACACCCGCCGAGCCCCGATGACTGTGAAATACCCTCGGTTTTACTCGTCCCCCATGGATCAGGAAACCGACTCAACCCCTCTAGAAGTCTACGGCCTAGAGCAACGAGAACCCTCCATATACAGCAAACCTCCCAAACTATTCTGGCGAGTCTCGCACGTCCTAGGTGATATCCGCGAAGACTTCTCAATGGATGCTCGTCAAACCACCGAAAAGCTCAAGCGTCGCTCAACCATCTTCTACGATGCGCCAATCTTCAATGCCCCCCCGACTCGCTCAGAGGCTCCGATGACATCCCACGGACCCCCGCGGTCGCGGCCAATGTCCATCATCTCCTTCGATAACTGGTCTTCTCCCACACGAGGAATGAGCCAGCGAATCTCCCGCCGGTTATCAGTTTTCTCTTCGCGAGGCAAGCCGACTAGCTCCAAGGGGGCTAGCATATCTTCGCCGAATTTGATCGGTTCATCGACTCAATATGGAAACAGGAGTCAAGCTTCGTTCATTTAATGACCGGAAATATCATATGATGATCACTAAAAAAAAAGAAAGAAAGCATTGCCACCCATTTATAAGCATGATGAGATCAATGCTCTAATCGTGCAATACACGGTTATTCATACATACATGCGCGAGGGGTGTTCCGGGGATAATCGTTCACATTTTGCTTTTTTATTTTCTGCGCCTGCTATACCCATCAACTTTCTAGGGTGGACAGTGATTTTCATTTTATTGATCGCTAGTTCCATGTTTTGAGATTTTGTTTCTACATCTTTCTGCTTAACTTGCGCATAGCTCGGTGTTTGGGATTATGAATTTCTGGATTATTTGAAATATTGGCTCTCTCTTTTCCTCTCTTAACATATCAGAATAATACATCATATAATGAACCACTTGAAGAAACTATATTGCTCTCCCAATAGATAGCACACTAATTTGCGCCACCATGCAGCCGGCATTTCACTCTAAACTAAGCAATTGCTGGTAGACTAACGTCAGCCCGTTTGAACAATGCCTAAAAATAAAGGCTGAAAACGTCCGAGATTACGTATTCTAAATGCGACCAAGGTATATGAAACACAAATGCCTCGAACTTTCAAGTATGTAGCCGCGCAAAGAAGATGCCAAGAGGTGGTAAGAATGATCTTGGTAAAATTGGCTGTGTTTGGAATGGCCCTTGTTAATTGGGGATCGCTTTGAAAAAAAGCATGGACCTAGCATAGGGATCTTGCAGAATCGAGAATCAAGTCAAGCACTAATTAAACCTAGCACTGCATCTGATGTGGATTATTTACGTCTTACATTCACTTTGTTATTATGTTCGACAAGAATAGCCGGCCACTTATGCGGCCCTGTCATGCATGTCTTTTGAGATGTATGTCTAGGATTACCAGTTTTCCGTGCCATTACGTTTAGGATGTTTCGGTTTGCCAGATTGAGGCTGTAGCAATGTTGATGCTTATTGGTCAGAATATAGTATTTCAGTTGTGTTCACTGATATTATTTACCTTTTCCAACGTGATGAAGGATGTTAGAAGATGATATAGTGGTTTGAACGGATGGCCACCTACGCTAACACAATACGGCCGATGAACATCCGCGCCAAACTAAACGAACTTGTCTGAATAGTAGCACCCACCGCCGTGATAGTAGTTCCCAGCAGGATGGCTTTCTTTCGGCCTAGACACTCGCCAATGGTGAAGGCAACAAGAGCCCCGAAGAAACAACCGATGTTACATATCACAGTCACCATGGATAGGGATCTTATATTCATAAGTCCGACCAGATTGTGGATTTCAAGGAAATCTTGCATGATCACGATGCCACCTGGAATAAATTCGGTTAATTCGAGATTGCATAGTTTCTAGACCACTCACTGATTACTCCTTGGTCGTAACCAAATAAGGTTATATCGGTTGATTCGAAGCAATTACTATACTTTTTTTAGTCATATAGGGTCTTTCTTCTGTGAGACGGTAGTCATATTGGAACTATAGTATAAGGAATATTCATCTCTTATATACCAGTCTAGCAATAACTAAATACACAATTGTTCCAGGGAATGATCTCCCACGGTCGGTTCCGCACCGAAGTCCGGGGAAAAACGTGGGGATAAATTTCCAAAAATAAGGTTATTAACCTAAAGAGTATCCTTAAGCCCTAAATCGCGTAGCTTTTCTACCGAATCTAGTAGATTGGAATTACCAATATTGGAAGATTCAAGGAAGGATAGCCGAAGTCCTTACGTCCCTGGCAAGCTGAAGGGGAAGGGCATTAGAGGAAATCGTCGGCTATTATTGTCTTCCCTTCTATAGACTCCAATAAAGTGGATTATATTTTAGTATGATTAAAATGGAGAAAGCAACACAAATTCTCTACACTCTCAAAGTGGTCTTTTTATTAATTAGAGGGATATCCATCTTCAGGGCTGGTAATAGCTTCTCTTAACATTCAAAATCCTTTGATCTATTTCACCTACTAGCAGAAGAATAACAAAGATAAAGCAAGTACTAAAATTGCGAAACTAGTTCATTGAATTGTGGACAAATTGCCGTATAAACCCTAGCAAAAGCACATGTATTCAGACTACGACAACCTGATAGATTATAAGTGGGGCCACTTCTCGTGTACTTAGAGCTTCCATATGTTAGGCTAAGTATAATAAGTATAATAATTATAATACTTCGGAATACTACGTCTACAACGTCTATTGCTATATATCTATTTCACAAGTATTTTTTTTTAACGGATGATATTGCATGTCTCGTGAGTAGATGTTATAGGGAAAAAATTTAAGAAATTTATGCACCAGGGAAACACCGTCTGAAAAATACCAGAATTAACTCTCAAAGTAACTGAATGAGACGGAATGCAAGGTTGAAAGCAGCAACCTTCTGATAGAAAGAAGGTGCGTCTGTAGAATCCAAAAAAAAATCCGAACCCCAAAGCCCACGTATAATACGCCATAATCCCAAACCCGGCATGTCTAGAAAATGGAGCCAGTCCATGCACCTTGGAGACGCACGTGCAACCGGCACGGCATCCTCATCCCTGACCCGGGTCCTGCCCTATCTAGCGGTAAACCTCCAAATCAAAGAGTCACGCTCTCAAGATCACGCATGACAATACCCATTTGAGCGCGCTTGGCTGCTTCGGCGACGAGATTAAAATCCTGAAGAAAGGGTGCTGTGGCAGTTGGACCTCCAAGGCCATTTATCTGGTGGGGATAGGCATCGGACGTGGGTGCTGGAGCGGGGCCTGCATTCGTAGGTAATGATGCATGGGTGTTGGCTGCGGGGGCGATGGGAAGGGTACTCAGGTTGGATGTGTTGCCAAATGCCTGTGACAAAGGTTGCATGGGAGGGGCGGAGGTCTGCGGGGAACAGGCAGATTGTAGCGAGGGTGAAGATAACACCGGCCTGGTCGCATTCGATGCGATTTCTAGGGTACTTTGAGCTTCGGCTGCCATGGTGGACGGGCCGGTTGAAGAGTGGAGGGTCGAGGAAGAGGGATGGAAGGAGGTGGTGGGTTGTGTTCGCCCGGTCGAGTCCGTGACGTGATTTAAAGCCGTCCGGTCTTCAAGATGCACAAAGAATAGGTCGCAGTGGACACGGTATTGGTAGACGGGTAGAATGGGGGAGGGGGGATTTTGTTGCTATGGACAAAAATGCGATGGATCAAGAGTGGAAAAGAAAGCAAAGTGACCAGGAAATCGAAGCCGTTCAATGCAAATTGCAAGCTAAGACGAATTTGTCCGGCTGTTTTGGGGGAGGGGATTAATTTCCACTAGACTGACGCTGGATGAACGATTGCAGAGACAGAGAAGTGATGAAAAGAGAAAAGATTAGTCTAAATTTTACTCTGTACATGTCAAAAGATATCTCTTTCAGGGGTGCGTATAACATTTGAGGCCAGTTTTTCCTTTGTCCGAGATTTGTCCGGGAGCTTTTGTCAGGTATTGTATTGTATTGTATTGTATTGTTTGGTATTGTAACTGCATCTCCACGCTTTTTCTCTCCACCAGTTAAGAATGTACCATCACGTGACTTATGCTACAAGTAGCCAATGTAACAGTCAATCAGTCACCGTAATTATAGATTTTTCTTTGTAGAATATTGTAGAAAGACCAGATTATACCCTTTAGATTATCTGATTGTCTGATTGTAGGACATATTTGAATGTGTAAATACCCGGGCTGCATGTATTTTATAAACATGCATGCCTGAGGCAAGAATATCCGATAAGAAATTGATAACCGATACTCATATTTTTCCCCCCTCCAAAGCAATTAAAAGTCTTACATACCATGGCTGACGATTTTGATTCGGGGAATCTATTCCAGGACCCAGAAGGGTACTACCCTGAAGATGCACCACCCACATTTGCTGAGCACTCCATGCTATCGGGCCGGAAAGTGCGCGTCCGTCTTGTGGGCAGCCACCCCCTCTATGTATGATATCAAATGACTTGACCAGCCAAGGTGCTTACTTACAGACCTTGACAGGGAAATTTGCTGTGGAATGCTGGACGAACCAGCTCTCATTATATTGAAGAGCACGCCGAGGATCTCATCCGAAACAAGGATGTCCTTGAGATTGGTGCTGCAGCAGGCGTTCCCAGCATTGTGAGCGCCATTCAGGGCGCCCGGACAGTGGTATTGACCGACTATCCGGATCCAGATTTAGTTGAAAACATGAAGTACAACGCAGAGTTGTCGGCCAGTGTCATTCCCGCGCGGGAAGACGGAAAGCCCCGCCTTCACGTAGATGGCTACAAATGGGGCAGCGATGTGAGCCCGCTGCGGGCGTATCTTCCCCCTGCTGCCGATGGCTCTCCATCCTTGTTTGACGTCTTGATCATGGCGGATGTGGTATATAGCCACCGTGAGCACCCGAATCTGATCAAAACCATGCAGCAGACTCTGAAGAAGGACCCCAAGTCTGTTGCTCTGGTTATTTTCACCCCCTACCAGCCCTGGCTGTTGCCCAAGACTGAGCAATTCTTCCCATTGGCTGAGGCAAGCGGTTTCACTGTCACCAAGATCTTTGAGAAGGTGGTGGATGCGGTGCTGTTCGAGAAAGACCCTGGCGTATGTCTACGTCTTGAGAATTATCCTTTTGATGGCCATAGTACTGACTCTTCACAGGACGAAAGGCTCCGAAGAACCGTGTTTGGATATGAGATCCGATGGGCGCAGGATCAATTGGAGGATTCATCCAAAGCTGTTTGAGCCGTTGACTTGATACCCCCGGCCTACTTGGAACGATGACATGATTACATGACAAAAGTTCGATAGAATGTATATACGTTGAGATTGAGATCTATTCTAAAATAGAAATACATTTACCATCTCTGTATAAAATACCTGAACTAAACAGTTTTGCTCATACTTCAGGCCTCAATTTCATTATACAGCCTTCTACCCTTGCTGGATTCGCATTAGTAAATAGTATCAAGTATCACAATGTCAATTAAGAAAATAAAACAAATTTCCATGACTGAGCATATAGATGGTTCGTGGATGTTGTAGATGCGGGTCACATGCCACAACAACCCCCCGGCGGCGGCAAAGAAAAAAAAAAGTCCGCTTGAACAAACACCACGACAACCCAACGATGCCGGTACGTCGAGGACACTTCTTACATTATACAGTCCAATCTGACAGATATACATCCAGCTCGTCGTTCTAACGGGATACCCGTGCTCCGGTCTTACCCACCGCGCCAATCAACTCGCATCTCTGTTTGAGAAACACCAAGATGAAGTATTTGCAGCAGCCGAAGCAGGCGCACAAGTCTCGTTGAAGTCTCGATACAAGGTCCATGTGATTGCTTCACACGACTCCTCCCATCCACGGATTGTCTACGACCATGCCCGCACTGAGAAGGAGGCGCGCGGCGTCGCCTACGCAAGAGCCAAGCGTGTGCTCAAGCGGGACAGCATCGTCATCCTCGATGGAATGAATTACATCAAAGGATGGAGGTATCAGCTATGGTGTGAGGCGAAAGCTGCGCAAACGACGTGCTGTGTGGTATGAGATTGAAACATAGAACAATGCATTGCGACACCCAATAGCTGACACAGTCTGCTATAGGTTCACGTAGGGACACCCGTCGAACAGTGCGTCGCCAACAATGACGCCCGATTGCGCCGAGATGCCAGCAAGGAAAAAGACCCACAGACATCAGATGTGCAGTACCCCAAAACCCAAAATACCCCAGCACCCGACTCCACAGAGTCTACCGAGGACACCGAGGAGGCCTACCCATCCGAACTGCTCAACAACCTCATCTTCCGCTATGAGGAACCTAGCACCCACAGCCGCTGGGATAAGCCACTGTTCACAGTTCCGTGGGCCGACCCGGAACCCCCGGTAGCAGACATATTCGCAGCCTTGACAGGCGTAGTCCTCCCATCAACCGAAGCCCCCACCGAAACAGCCCTCCCAAGCCTAATGGACTCCCTTGCATCCACCACCATCTCAGATGTGGCCAGCACAGCAACAGGTACCCGAGCTGGTGGCCGCGGCGGACTCTCCACACGCGCCCGGATCATCCCGCATCAAGCCACCGTGCAAGCAGCGGCAACTGACTCGAACGCAATGTATGCAATGGAAAAACGAACATCGGCAGTTGTGAGTGCAATTCGCAATTTCACACAGACCTACCCGTCCGCGGAAATAGCACTTGCGCAGAGCAGTCGCAACGATGCAATCTCCATCGACGTTCCCGAGACAACTATTCCTATCCTTGTTCCATCCCATATTGCCATGTCTGGGACGACGGATGAACTGGCGGCTGCTGGTGGGATTTTCGCTTTGCCGCGGCTGCAGAGACTGCGTAGACAGTGGATTAGCTTGAACAGGTCGTATATTGGTCGGGGTCATGGTTCTGGAGGCGGCGCGCTGTCGGCTGATCAGATTGGAGATGCGTTTGTGCGGTTTCTCAATGCTGAGTTCTCGGGTGTGGTTGCGGAGACTGCTGAAGAGTAGATGCTTTGCAGTTGAATAGGATTAGCTAGATTAGATGTCTTTTTCATTACTAGCAAAAGTTAGGTAGTTATGAGATAACGAGGTTATGACTTGCAAATGCTTCAAATCTACAGCTATACGTGTTTTTAAGAATTGCGAAGTAAAAAAGTCATTTGAAAACAAAGAACGAAACACCATCATCTATCAATATCAAAAAAAATCAGAATCCAACCAATTGTTGGACAGTACATGACTATATATCTATCTCTTTACTGTCATTCTTCTTCCCTTTTTTGAGACACAGTATCCGGCTTTGCTGTTTCCTCTGCATAAGTTTCGGGTGTTTTGTGTCATTTTGGGATGGTTTTATCCATGGATCTAGATTGCAGCGTAAGAAGCTCAGAAGCCCTCGGCACTGAATCCAGATCCCGATGTGATGAGCAGCTTGCGATCGGGGGCGGATCAACAATCTCTCAAGCGTGGGGTGGGGTACCACGCTGGTCCTATCCAGTTCCTGGCCGTAATATCCATTTCGGAATCGGATTGTCCCTTGTCTGATGACGGGATCAGGCTGAGACAACCCGTTGGCCGAAGTCCACTTGTGTACTCGTGAGCGATCGCACTGGGTTCCTCCATGCATTGAAAGTGCCTGGCCAGCAAGCAGCACGGTCTAGCCGTGGAGTAGAAAAGGAAATCAAGAAAAAGTCCTCCGGTGAAGTTTGTTCGTGTCGTTTAAAAATAACCCGCTGTTCTCCTCCAGGAAGGAGGCCTACAGTTCCTTAACCCTTCAAGGCAATCCATTGGGCATGTTGGAAACAGCCTGGCTGGCCTCAATATGGCGGTAGTTCAGACCCAAGGTGAACAGTTCCTGGAAGCTGGCGTTGACCTTGTCGTGCATGGTAGTATCCTGAGGGGTAATATTACCCAGCTCCTCCAGTAGACGCGAGCGGCACTTGAAGAAGTTCTGCTCGGCAATCTGGAGGCGCTGTCCCAGGCTAGCGGAAGTCTGGGTGGCCTTAATGGAGCTAGCCTGGGAGTGGACGGAGCGGGTGCGCTTCATGGTGGGAGCTGGGGTAGCACCGGTGACTCTTCTCTTGCGGCCAGTAGGTTCCTTCTTCTTGATCTGACCAGCGCCGGGCGAGTTCTCAGGCGAGCTGTGGCGCTCGGAGGTGGCATAGTCGTGCACACGACGCATGTGGTCGTAAAGGTTCCATCTCCTTGGGAATCCATTTCCTGGAACGGCGCGTTCACAGCCCTCCCACAAGCAGAGGTGGGGGTTATCTCCATGGCCGTGTAATCCGTGGGCTTCACGCTCGTGGCGGAACAGACAGGCGTTGGAAGAGAAACGCAGCTGGGCATCAATGCAGGCGGGGACCTTGCAGCGGTAAGGCTTCAGATGAGAATCCAGGTACTTGCTGTTTAGATGATATCGGTTAGCTGGGTTCAGATTGCACCAAAGCATATTATCACGGGAGGACTTGCTGGTAAGCGCATTTTTGCGTGGTGGGTGGGTGGTTGCAGGGTTTCTCTCCAGTGGCAAATGGGCAGTAATATTTTCCATCGCTGTGGGTGGACATGGAATAATACTGGTGCTCTCGCGGGTTGCGAGCCTCGACACCTTCCTTGGATCTCTGGCGGGTTGGCTCTCTCACTGGCAGGGTTGGGAAGAAATCGGGATCGGTCTTTACTTGGTGCTGAGAAATAGCTGGCAATGCCGAACGGCGGGATTGCTTTGGTGGTCTGATGGTCCTACGATGGTGGTTAGGTTTTTGGTCAAATGGGATTGTCTTCTGGCGTATCAGCTTTTCTTGAAACTCACCTGTTGAGGTCTCTATCGTTAAGAGAAGAAGAGCTGGGAAACAAGGGCTCCGCTGGGTTAAGTCCATGTGTCGTTCCAATGGGCGATGAGGTATAGTCTCCGAGGAGCGCATCGTCAGGGGCCATGAATGAAGTGTATCCCGCGTGTGAGCAAGAAGAAGTAACAGACATATCATTGCTAGCGTCGGTCAGTGGTGGAGAGACCGGGGCGGCCTGGAAAAGACCCGACGAGAATTGTTCCATGGTGGTTCCTGGGTAATGGGCATCATGCATCATTGGAGTCCATGACTCTGGGCCTGTGATATAGTGACCGTCCTCGGTACTGTGAGAGCTGTGTCCAATGGAAAGAGCATCATCTGGCGTGCCACTCCCGACACAGACATCATTTTCAACAGAAGAAAAATCCAGGAAGGAGTTATAAAGATCCCGGGACATTTCATGGTCATTCATGTCAGGGACTGCTGGGAAGTCCATGCCTGGGTACATAACATCATTTGGTCCGACCGTGGGGGTCATCAGCTGCTGAGACAGCGAGAAAGAAAGCATGTGCACCTCGGATGAGTCTGATTTTGAGATGGCCTGGTCAAGAGATTCTTGGTGGTTCATTGTCCAGTCTTTCATATCCTGTGGATTTCCATGGGCTGTACGGATACTTGAGCACAACGAGGAGTTGTCATGGCTCGACATTTCATCATCCTGGATTGATCTTGAGGCCATATTTGAGATTCCTGAAACCATGGAGGTATGCATGGACTGTGAGATAGAGACTCGGTCAGAGTCGCTGGTGGTCCTTGGAGACATTGTGTGTGTGTGGGTGTATGATAGAAACAAAAACACTGTAAACCAAGAGTTAGTATCTACTTCTCGTCATCGAACAATGAAATAAAAGCAAAAGAAAAGCAAAATAGAAAAGAAAAAGAACGAGAGCTCCATGGTCCAGCGGTGATTCAAGACCTAGTGAGAGTCAGTAATGAGACCAGGGGTCGTATCGAGATTAGCTGTACGCACCGAAATCACTTTTCGTGGGATTGAAAGTTCCTTGGCCGACCAGGGATTTATCGGAAGGTCCTGCTCAAAATCGTCGTGTAAATGTTCGGGTCCAGGTCTGTTGTCAATCCAAGGGAATGCTAAGTGGTGCCAGGGCGAGAAACAGTTTCATGGCCAGAATTACTATTTGGTTGAAGCATCATCATCCAGTTGAGTCCAGGTAAGTGTAAAAAACAAAAAGGTCGTTCATTCTTGTGGCCAGATCAGGTAGGTACACGATGGCCAGGTTCCATAAAGCAATAATAGGCTAAGGGTTGAAAGCGGACGCTTCCAAGAAGCAAGCACATTAACTTGAAAGATTCCTCGGTTGATTCCTTAGGGTCAAATGGATCCATTATTGTTGAGAGAGTGGCCATAACAGCATCGGATTTCCAGGCAAATAGTCATAATTTCAAGTCCATAAGTGGTTCACGTGGTTCATTCCAGGGGCGTTGTTTTCCAGAGACAGTGGATGGCTCCAAGGGTATATCAAAATCCGCACTCAAAACTCCGGTCTTAGAGTAGAGGCAACGTGAAAAGAAGAGAAACATCCATGGCAGTAGTCCAGTGGCAGTGGAAATCAGGCGATTTTGAGTGTGCAAACATTAAACACATCTCAAAAGAGATTCACTCAGCAGGTGCTGAAGGCTAGTATCCTTCGCAGTGGTTCCCTATTCATGGTCGCTCAAATTGGCCAAACAGTCCGGGTGTGGGAGGTCTAAGGTCCTTGGGTCCTGGGAAACAGGTTGTCGATATCCTTGGCAAGCACACAGTTGACACAGTTGACATTGGTACAGGTCCGGAAGAGAGAAAGCAAAGAAAGAACAACGCATAGGAGAACCAATTGTAAAGAAAATGTGACGGGAGCTACCTATTGTGTTTTGTCGAAATGTGGCAGACTAAAAAGAAGCCTGGGAGATAACAAGAAAAACAAATCCTGTCCAGGGAAGTATGATGGCAGAGAGAAATCCTTGTGGCAGTGATTGTATCAAAAACCAGGGAGTCTTGGGTTAAGAAAGAAAAAAGGTTGTCCTTGGTCCAGGGACTTTGAGTTGTATGTGTTGAAGAGGAGTGAGTAAGTATATATGTAAAAGTGATACACGAGGTAATGGTTGCAGAAAAGGGGTATCCAGAGTTATGGAAGAAAAAAAAAAGAAGAAACAGATTGAAGGAGGGGGATCAGCGGCCTTTTTAGCACACACACACACACACAGACACACACACACACACACACCAAAAAAAAAAAAGAAAGCTTGGAATATGGAGGGTCTGTGGGCCAAACACGGTGTGTGCCAGTCTCGCATCGTGCAGGAGACGAGTGCGCTGTTGGCACCTTGAGAGCCAGTGCTATAGACAGGCGGTGATGGCATCTGCAGATAAAGGGGGGGGTGTTGGTTTGACTGAGTGGAGGGATATTTACTAGCGGTGAGACGGCTCGGCGTCTGGAGTGCTTGGCGAGAAGTATGATTGGTGATCAAAGGATAGGATGCTGTATGATGATGTCCGAATTGGACGATCGACAGATTCTCTCGCGTGTTCGATGAGATGTACAACTCACTTGCACCTGGGAAGGTCATCGTATGGAGGAGAGAATCCCACGTCGGGATTACGGGGCAGTATACCTGCAGCATTGAGGTCACCTTGTACTCCGATACAGTTTGAGACTCGATCATACCGTGAAGAATCAAATGAGGCAATGTGATTGTAAATGTGAATTATCCATCAATATATAAAATATATAGAACATACAAAATTATTTACAAGATTTTAAAACAAGATTACTGGACAACGGGACGGGGCGAGCCAGTGAATCTGACCCACGTTGGGCAGCAATGCAGGCACTTTTTTTTTTTCCTATTTTCAAGTCATCTGTTTCTTTTTTTTTCCAGTTAGCCAAGTTCAAAAGATGTGGTATGTAAAAAAAAAAATAAAATAAAGGTTGACAAGATCAGAAAATGAAAGATGGAATATGTTTTCGTTCAGCAATCCGAAGATCTCAGGTGAACTATGCTTTAAATATTGTTTGTTCATCATAAAAAGGTAAGGCGAGTGCCTCTAGAGAAACAGTAAAGGAAATGTGAAAAAAAAAGTAAAAAAGTAAAAAATAAAAATAAAAAATAAAAAACAATCGGCTTACCTGTTAACGGGAATTGTCGGAAGAGAAAGGGATGAGTTGTCATGAAACACAAGTCAGTTCATCGTGTTGGTGATGGAAATGTGATGGAAATATGATTGACAGGAGAAAAATTAATGAAGAAAGAATTTTTTTTTTTGTAGCTGAGATCACGTGGTGTAGGTTTATAAGTTTGTACTGTTTATACTGTTTATACTGTTTATACTATTTGCTTTAGCTTTAAGCAAACACTATCCTCATCTGACGTTGGAGGCCCAGTGGAGGCCTTAGCCACTCTCCACTCTTCATTCCTTGGCATCATGAATTGGACAGGCGGCCAGCTGCAGCGTCATCACAATCGCTCAGGCCTGTTGACCAAAGCTCAGAAGCAGAATTTTGCTAGGGCGAGACTCCAAAGGGGCACGGTTATTCCCCCACCTTCGCCATTCCGAAACTTCCCTGATATTGGATTCAAGGGCTCGAGCACTAGGGGCAAGGATGAGGAGGCAGAGACAAATGGAAATCAGTTAGTGAAAAACTATGGTTTTGACTTTGACTTTGCTTCCACCAATCCATGTGGGTGTCCTCCTACTAATCAATGATCATGCTGATTCCAGGGTTATGGAAGAGCCAGCCTCACATGTGACTGGTGGTCAGTCCTCTCATAGTGACAAGGACTTGACCGAGGTTAAACGCCAACTGTTGAAAGAACCGGATTGGGCAGCTGTGTCGGCTACACGTCCACTCGAGCTTGCATTTACATCTGTGGAGGAAGTTGAGCGATTTGGGAAGCGGCGAAAGCTAAATGACAAGGACAGAAAACGGCTGGTAGCAGCTAACAACGGGTCTACCCTTTTTAAGCGAACCCTACCCCTACAAAGAGGCAGAAATTCATCATCGGTGATCGATACCATTGAAGAAGACATCCAGTTTGAGAGCAACGGACGACCAGTGGAGCAATCAATTGACAGCTCAGGGGTGGCCATGAACAGCATGTCATCGCAATCAATGCTACTTGACCATGAAGAATTTCCTATTATGAAACAGGACCTGGGGAAAGAGAATCTGACTGCTACCTGGATTACCAATCTCTTTCCTCGTTCGCAATGACCTCAGCGCGGGGCTACGGGCCAGCGTATAAGGTTGGAACGCTCATTTTCATTCAGAACGTTAGATAAAATCAACTAGGTGTCTGCACGGTAGCATCCATCTATCTTACCTGGGGCAGCCTGCTAGTTACATTGTAGGCCAACAGTATCATGGCAGTGCCGTTAGATCTCCGAGGTCCGCAACTCCGCTTAAGGCACCTGGAAGGGAAACGATTAGTACACTATACCACCCAATAAATAAAACACTAAGATTCCTTTACCCAAACAAATCCACTGCCTATGCTATTTCAGATGTATGTTGTAAATGCTCATGCTCCCGTACATCATATACTGTACCTGTCGTACCTGTCGTACCTGATCTAAATTACCGCATTTGGTCATCACATGATTGGTACCTGCCTTCCGAAGCGACGTCATGTCCGTCTCCACCACCATCTCCAATTAGCAACGGCGGCATCTCAAAGATCCCTTGTCAGTTCCATCGATCATTCATGCGTCTTATCACACTTTTGGCCGCATTGGCCACCAATGCTCTCTCAATCGCGGTCCCATGGCAATCCGCCACAGATGCCAGCGGAACCCAGCTCCCTCTTGTGATCTGGCACGGTCTGGGCGATGACTTCGAACGCGAAGGGCTCGCTGAAGTTGCCAAACTAGCTGAATCCACCAACCCGGGCACATATGTGCACCTCATCCGACTGGCCAACGACGGCAGCGGAGACCGCTCCGCAACCTTCTTCGGCAACGTAACGGAGCAAATCGCCATAGTATGCGAACAGCTCGCCGCGGACCCAATCCTCCGCACGGCGCCGGCTATCAACGCGCTAGGCTTCTCGCAGGGTGGCCAGTTCCTTCGCGGGTATATCGAGCGCTGTAACACCCCGCCCGTCCACAACCTTGTCACATTTGGCAGCCAGCACAATGGCATCTCGGCGTTTGAGTCATGCGCCTTCGACAACTGGTTCTGTAAAGGGGCCGAGCAACTACTACGATCGGGACGGTGGTCGAGCTTTGCGCAGTCGCGCGTCGTGCCAGCACAGTACTTCCGCGACCCGGAAGAGCTAAATTTGTACCTCGAGCACAGCAATTTCCTGGCGGATATCAACAACGAGCGTGCGGTCAAGAACGAGACGTACAAGAAGAATCTGGCGTCGCTGAATCGGTTTGCCATGTTCATGTTCGAGGAGGATACTGTTGCTGTTCCTAAACAGAGTGCCTTGTTCTCCGAGGTTAATGTCACTAGTGGTGAGGTGACGCCTCTGCACGAGAGGCCGATCTACAAGGAGGATTGGCTGGGGCTGAAGCAGCTTGATGAGCAGGGTAAGCTGGACTTCAATACTGCCCCTGGACAGCATATGCACCTATCTGAAAAGACCCTGAGCAAGGCTTTCAGTCAGTACTTTGCTCCACTGGATAAGGATTCGCGTTCTTCCGCACCCGGTCTGGTTGTGCAACGCGGGCTCTGATTGTTCCTTCTTCTTTTGAGCATTTTCTTTTATCGTATGATATCCCAACTGCGCGTACTAGTATCAAATTCGAACTCCTATCCAATGCCGCATATAGCTGGTTAGTTACACATTTAAAAAAAAACTACAATGTTTTGCCCTATTCGTTTTTGCCCCATCTATTTTATGTCTATTGACAATGTAGCTAGATACACCATATTGCGACTACCCATCGCAAGTTAAACAAATAAAAAAAAATTGAGTGCCGACAGACAAAAAAACGAGAGCCCAAGCTTTCAAAATAAAATATGCAAGTGGAAAAGAAAAGATAACAAGGATAGACACAGAATGAGCAAAACCTACATTCGGACAGGTTTTGCCAGCCAGCAACTCAGCATTCGACATGAACGAAGACAAGATCCATGCAAGGCAAGATAAGGCGAGTAAAAAAGAAGAAGAACTTATAACAGAAAGAAAATTATATAAACATATGAAGAGCCAGGAAATGGAAATGGCTGCAAAGATGCCTGGAGAGTGATGCGAAAGTGCAAATCGAACAAAAGGATTAATAGGGTGGCCGACCAAGGCCTCCGCTAACCTGTCGTCTGCTGTGAGATCCGTTCAGCGGAGCGTTGGAAGCAGGTTTAGTATTTGTCGGGCGATTTCCACTCGTCAGCGTAGTGTCACCGGGCGAGAGGAATCCATCCAAGAGCTTCCTCAGTTGATCTTGGTGGTTACCATCTAGGGCATCGGACTCATAGTCGGTCAACAGTTCGGGGATTCCAGCTGTGGCAAGGCTATGGTTGGACCGGCTCTTGTTGCGGTTTAGAGGCTTATTGTTTAAGGCACTGGCTTCAGTCCTGTCTCTCACCACCGAGAGACCTGGCGCGGTGTATGGACGATCATATGAGGGCTGTGAGCCCTGTGAGTCATTCGGGAAACCATCTGGGATCGACAAGCCGACTGGGATCGGTGGGACAGGAGGGATTTCTGCATTTGAATCAACACGATTCTGGCATGGTTTACTCGGAGATTCATCGGTTGAGGCTTGATCGCCTGATAGGACAAACGCGGCAGCCGAAGCACGGGGTGTCTCTATTCCATCCTCATCGGGTGTTTGTTGGCTCTCTGGTTGGATCGAGGCAGCATCTCCATCTATCTCGGAAACGGAGAAGTTGCCGCTCACCATGCTATCGCTCCCGGAAGAAATGACACTGGCGTTCGATGCGTCCAGTCTTCCACGCAATGGACTGAGACGTCGAGCATGGCAGTCGTTAGTAACCGAAAGCATGCGTCGAAGCTCATTGACGCGAACAGGCGAGCCTCTGCTCGATCCGTGGGATGACGAGCCTGATATCTCCGGGACACTCATGCGGCGGTAATATTGGGAGCCGGCGGGCGAGCCATTTGTAGCCCCATTGGTTTGGTTTTGGTTGTTGCGAACATTTTGAGTAGCCCGAGAGCCACTGATCGATGATGCTCCAGTGCTTTCCTTGTCGACAGCTGCCAAACATGCCTCGCGAGACCACGCAGACAACATCTGTTCTTTCACGACCGACGGAAGGCCACCCTCGACTTGGGATTTCACCGTTGTTGCGGGGTGGCCAAGAACTGGGAATGTGAATCCCCGTGCTGGAGAAGAGGTCGAGGGGCTCTGTGGAGGAGACGATATCGATTTGCGATAAGATTCTTCAATCATATACACAAGTCCGTCGATATTACGGAAGGGTGTCAATGGAGGTGGGGAGGTGGAGTCATTGTCAGACCTCTTTTCGTTGTCAAAAACAATGGCATAAAGATCAACTGGAGGCAGACGGATTTTGGAAAGCCAATATCCCTTTCCCTGGCGCTGTTGAATTTCGTCACTTATCTCAAGACCCACGGGGGAAGACTGCATCTCGAAATGCTCAGACAGCGCAAGAAGGTATCCGTGTACCAAGCTTCCAATGTTAACGCGAGCTGCGAAGGAACTCAGGTCTATCGATGTAAACAAGTCGTCTTGCAATTTAAGGACCATAGGAACACCAAATTGAGCGGCATTCACCCCGAGGTTCTCGACAAGATTTGCAAGAAGTAGGTGCAGCAAGAGAATCTCCGCGTCCTCGGTAGCTACCTCGAGCGCAGCATCGTAGATAGCCAGGTGCAGAAGACGGAGGAAGTTCGACTGTGCCACCAGCGCCACTTTGTCCCTCTGATTCGCAGGGGCCGAGTTACCTCGTCGATTCGACTTGTCAACCTGCTCGGTGTCTCTTTTGGGGGTTGTCTTGATGTACTTGGGCGAATCTAATCTGACCTTGCGGTCGTTCCCATTCGTCTCAATCTGAAGCCATGATAGGAATGCATCGGTATATGCATAGCGAACATCACGATCCGCATCACGAAGAAGTACCTGGGTTCCTTCCCACACATGAATTCCGACTGGCTGTCTAGATTCCGCGCCGGACATGGTTGCTGGCGTCCTTGAATTGGCCACAACTAAGATAGCCTTGACGGCTCGCAAAGCAGTCAGTTTGGCAGCAGCATGCGAGAAGCTTTCTGTGCTTGTTTTCTCTTCATTTGTCTCGGATCCGCAATTTGTTGAACCCTCATGTGCCACTACTCCAGATTCGTGAACGGTTGCTAATGTGGATGGCGCGGAACTATCATGGTGGAGATTAGGCTTAAAACGTCTGAGAATAGCACGCATCATGTCTGCGACTTGGTCTCCATAGTAGATATGAGTTGCAAGATCTCCAATACACTGCTCCAGTAGCGTAAGAAGATCCTGTCGTCGGGGAGAGACTTGAACCACGGTTTCAGCTTGTCGGTTTGATTTCTTCTCTGATTCTGCAGACCCAGTACGCTCTGGCGGTGAGAGTATATCAGAAGCGTAGTGCATGAGTCCAAAAAGGATGTCCATGACGCTAAGTCCAATCATGTTCACAGAAGACCTAAGAAGCCAATCGACCACAGATAGAATGGTGAATGATGACTCTAAAGCGTCCTCCTTGGGGCTTGTATCATGGAGAATCTCCATGGCTGTGATCAAGATGATAAAACGAACTTGCACAGGACACCAGTTCGCAATGAGTTCGATCAGAGATGTTGCCCAGTTGCCACTTTTGCCCTCGATGATCTGGACACGCTTTTCGCTTTGTGGAAAGCCCTTGCTCGAGATGAACTGCAGGATGACCGTTACTGCAGTTCGAATCTGGCCCCGGTTACTTCCCGAGACGATAGTTTGCTCAAGACAGCGGAGGGCCAAGAGGCGAGCACCCAGTTCCGCCTTTCGATCAGCTTCAGCTGCTGACTGCGCTGCTAGCTCGGGGTCGCCCTCTGCCGTGTCCACTGTGCGCACCGTGTTGACACTCATTCGGCGGGGTTTGGGCCCCTCGCGTTCATTCGGGTCAGATTCGGTTAGCTTGGACTTCAGTGTTGTAAGAAGATCCTCATCGTCAGAATAGAGGTTTTTCAGAATAACCGGCAAACAGAGTTTCAGCGATATTCCTCCATCGGCGGCCAAGGTCTCTGAGCTGACCACAGCTCTAATAGCTCGCAGTCCCGCATTTCTCCACCGGATAGCCACCTGCGGGCTAAAATTTGCGTTCGAGTTGGATGTAAATTCCGGGTCGGCAAGGCTGGTGTAAGTCCGCACGACTTCTCGGTATTGATGTGCGAGGCCCTGGTCAGCCGCGATGGCCGCAATGTCCTGATGCCGGCAGAACATTTCGAAGGTCACAATCGATTCCTCCACCATATTGATGTCACTGGATCGCAGAACGGTATCGATTACTGTCATGACGGATCGGGCGTAGATAGGGAGGTCGCGAGGGACTTTTTCAATGAGCGCAGCCAGGATATGAAGCGCCACCTGAACATTTCTGTGCAATGAGATGGATCAGCCATTCGTCTTGTCGAGTCCGATTATTTTAGGCGATCATAGTGCTCACCCTATTCTGCGTCTCCAGACATCACGGGCAACTCTCTTCTCCAGGAAACCGCCGACCTTGGTCAGCTTGCTACGACGCGTGCTCGTATAGTACAGCAGGTAGGAGAGTTCACTGGGATTCGGCCGGACCTCAGACACTCCCTTCTGGTATTTTGGATAACATTTCAAGGTCAAGACCTGGTGCTTTGGCCGACAAGACTGGCGAACGGACTCCATTGGAAACGGTAATGCCACATGCAGTTCCAGGTGGGGGGTTCAACGAAAGAGCGTGACGGACTTATGTGAGGTGGAAAATATATTGGAAACAAGCCAGGGTGCTTGAGGGAGGACTAGTTGAGGGCCATGGGAGAGACGCTGGGATGTCCGAAGCAACGTGGACGATGACGGGGTTGAGGTAGTAGTTCAGGGCCGATTACCAGGGGGGTGGGGCTATGTTGTAACGGGAGACGGGAGGTGTGGAAAAGCACAGGAATCAAAAATGTAGGTTTGTGCTGAATAAAAAAAAAAAGAAGGAAATGGAAATTGAAGAGAGGAGATGATTGAAGAAGATGATTGAAGAAGAAAACAGGGGAAAAAAAAAAAAAAAAACAAGATTGGGCTCTCGGGATCTTCGGGCGTATTCTATATTCACCAAATATCGGCGACTAGGTGTACTTGTGTGTATTTGTTACTTGTTCATCTTGTCTGTTCGTTTCACACTGATTTGCTCAAATTGAGATAATATTGATAATTGTAATTGCCACAGTCACCAGTTATTGTATGCCTAGAAGAGTGTGGCGATAACCTCAAAATGACATATCATCTTCAAGAGGTATATTATAGGCACAATACAACCCCCCTTGGTCCCTTTCCCCCCGCAATTCTCTGCCACTGTCGTCAGAGCGAATGGGGTACCCTTGAAAAGTCGGGGTGTTCGCTAGGTGTTCGCTAGGTGTTCGATCGACAACTCCGGGGCCTCGGTCACACATGAAGCGCGTTCACGCAACCCTCTATGCTCAATTTTGTCAAACAGCTGAGTTGGATGGGAATAAGACCACCAGGGGGTAAATGTCCGTGTACAACTTAAAACAGTCAGGGCACGGTCTGTTCGTATGATTTGCAGGAAACAAGCACATCTCGGTCGCATTGAAGGTAGGTTCGGTAGTTGAGCCCCTCATGTCTTTCCATTTTGACCAGCTTCCTGCTTTTCATCTGCTGTGTCCGTCTCAGTCTGGGCTGGTTCAGGGACACTGACCCCTGCCAACCCTTCAATGACCTGGGGTAGAATAATGTCACGGCGGAAGGCATCCTCCTGGAGCAGTCGAAGCGCTCGCAGTGTAGGGCCAGGGTGTGTGAGAAACTGAGAATACTCCGGTGTCTTCCAATAGGAGTAAAGGTAGGCTAGATAGGCTGCAAATGCCTGAGCGTCTGGCGAAGGGGAATCATCGTCATCATCGGCACGAGAGATACCCAGGAGATTGGGATAAGTGACAGCCAGGTGTGACAGATAGTAAGGGTTTGCAAGAGATGAGACGAATTCAAGCTCGAGGGTAAAGCGTGGGTTGGTCAGGGTTGGTCGATCCTCCATGCTGATGATGTAGGGAAAGTGAAATAGTGAAATGGCAGAAGCTGAGGCCCTTCAAAGCCGAGGTTCTACGGGAAGCGATAGCGTCCACTCAGGTTAAAATCACAGAAACATCCATTCATGTAGAAATACGTAGGTGAAACTAAGGCTTCAGTATTACTCTATCTCTAGAAGCCAACTCTGTGATGCCTATAAATACCAGTAGATTCAATAACACAGATTCTATATACAATAGAACCACTGAACCACTGAACCAGCGAAGCAGCGAAGCAGCGGACCAGTCTCACTGCTTGGGTAGCTCAACGATGGATAGACTTGGAGATAATTGAGATAGATTGTCACTGCAAATGTTGGTTCTTGAATATGTTGATATATATATATATACACGAAGTCGCAGCTATAGTAAGTATCATTGGGTTCCATCACCAGTCCAAATAGCCATGGAATTCAGCCAAAGGCGTTTGAGATGCCATAACTTCTAACAGAGAATCGAGGAAGAGGGCAAAACTTATATCGCATGAAACTTATATGCATGGCGCTTAGCTTAACGGTCAGTGCTTATCATGAAACGTCTCTAATCAAACAAGGACATGGCCATCGATTTCCACATACAGTGCTCATTCGCCAGTAGAGCGATGTTCTGTCATGAAACTGTAAGAATTCCACAATAAGGGCTCAGGGCATGACATGTGCCATATCTGAGATATGGCTGTCTGACCAACAGATAGTTCAGGGATGAAACTGTGTTAGAACCAACAATGCAATTATCATGTCCTATTCAAAAGATACTGATATGGGGAACAGAATAAAAAAAATACATGTTTCTGAAAGCAAGGCTGAAATTGAGATACAAGAAGAGAATAAACCTTGAAAAACTCCGAATCATAGCCATGTTCTTAAGGTCTTAAGATCAAGGCATTTGGTTTCATGGCGGGTTGGAATCAGAAGCAGTTTGAAGCATTCTATTCCGAAATATATGAACGCTATGTTGAGCACCATGTGTTCATCGGTGCTCAAAGCTGGGTATTAACGCGTGGAATCATCCCGGCCTCATTGAGGAGTTAGATGGTGAAAGAATCATGGGGTTGACACATCCCGGAGGTGCATCCGAGTGAGAAAGGCCCGCTTGCTACATCGATATATTTTCCAGGACAGGCTCAACGTGTGATTGCTAGGTCACTCAGTCGCTGGTCCGTCTTTCCGGCTTGGGTTTGCGCAGACTCTTCATCCGGTTCAAGAAACCACCACCAGGATTAAGCTTCGAGTCTTCGTAAGGTCGGTCGTTGGTGATCTTGCGCTCCATTTGCTTGGGGCTGCTAGACGAGCGAACTCGGCCACCCTCAAGGCGAGCTTCGATACTCGATCCCTTCTTGTCCCACTCTTCTTCATATTCTTCTTCTTGGAAGTAGGGGTTTCTCTCATTCCCCCGGGCGGATCCAGAATGACTGGAGCGTATCTGTGGCGCGGGGGGGAAGCTGTCATTTGAATAAGTAATGCGGCCGGGCCCAGCACCTCGTCCACGTAGTCGTTGAGCCAAACTCTTCTTCCGTGCAAGGCCACCACCGTTCTGTGCCAGACTGCTTTCATTCTCGCTCTGGCGGCGTGCCATGGCAGATCGACTAGCTGGAGCTCCATCGAGGAAGGTGCTGGTTCCCAGTCCCATACTCTGTGGTCCGTGAATCGGGTCGAATCGGGCAGTGGGATCGATGACTTCGGGCTCCGCATTGCGGCGAGCAGCGGTGGAGAAGTCGTTGTGGCCTTCCTCCATCCTACCATGGAAAAGATTGAGATCGATGTTAGAGTTATTGGGGCCCGTGCCGCCCAAAGCCATGTTGGTGGAACCTTTGGGGAAGGCTTGCATTGGCGCGGTACGGACGCCACGGCGATTGCGATGGGGGTTGCAGGCATCAAATGGACCATCGTGATGGAACACTATTATTACAGTTAGCATAGGAGTCGTATGATGGTAAAAGACAAACAGAGAAAAAAAAACAAGCGAGATACTTACTTCCAGTACCGTAGATACTCGTCACATCCAACTTATCAATGATATCAAGTCGTCGGTCCTTGCGACCCGAGCGCGATTTGCCATCTTTGCTACGACCCTCGCGCTCGCGATGACGCCGTTCACGCCGGCGCTTCTCGTCGTCATCAAGATCCAACAACTTCGAACCTCGGTCCATTACCGAAGACTCTGAGTTCCTTCGGGGACGACGGGGCGCCTTGTCCTTAGCGGTTTGGGATGAAGTAGGGGGATCAGCGAATATGTCAAGCGGATCCTGTTCTTTCGACGCGGCCGATCGTCCAGGTGGACGCTCCGGGCGCTCCCTTGGGGGTCTGTTGCTATTCGAGCTAGTGCGTTGGGTCGCGTCAGATGCGGCGGGTCGAGGACGATTAGGCTGGGGAGCAGGCTGGAGAGAGAGAGACTCCTGCTAAAGAGGTTAGACTTGATTTAAATACGTAGGTTCAATATTCCCACACATACAAAGAGCTCCCGAGTGTTGCTAGACATATCGTTCTTCTCAATCGGAGAGATCATGCTGATACCGGTCGACATGCCAGGGGCTGACTGTGGAGACATCGCCTCGGTATCGTCTAGGAATGGGTTTGTAGAGCGTGGGCGTTCCGGACGAGTGTTTGACGAAAAAGATCCAGCAACCGAAGGGGAGAGAGCGCGGTTTCGGAAAGGGTTATTGGAGCCAAAACTGGCCGCTGTTGGAGAGGCTTGGTGTTCTGTTTCTTGCAGACACGCTTCGAATCAGCCACAGGTCTGAAAAAGGGTAGATTTTGGATCGAAAAGTCAAGGGAAGGTGTCATTTTAAGGATCAGGGGGAAGGCCCAGACTATCCCCAGCGGCAATGCATAAGATCCAAGGAATCAAGAGAGGTGCGGTAGGTTACGTACCTTGCGGGGCCAGTGAGAGGCCAGGCGCATATCCAAACGCTGGAGTGGCATTCATTGTGAAGGATATTTCACCTCTGAAACGAGATGTGGGTGGAGAGGCCGTTTGCGTTCAATGAGATGCCGCGTTAGGTGTCGCACGAATGCGGAAGAAAGTGGCAGGAGGTCTTGCTGAAACAGTGATAATCAGGGGGGGAACAGTAAGATCACGATTCCAGGTCAATAATGAAAAGTAATGGAACCAAAGAGATAGAAAAGAAAAAGAAAAGAAGAGTCAAAAGGGAGAAAGGAGGGGGGCAAGGGGAACTGGGGAACACGGGAGAGGCGAGCATACGTAAAATGCCCGGTGATCGTCTCCTTGGGGGAAATATTCTTTCTTTTTCTTGCCCTATCTTTTCTATTTCTTCTCTTTTACATGTGCTGTCTAGGTTGTTATGGTCATCACTGGTGATTCAACTTTTTTCTGTTTGTATTTTTCTAAAGAATCTCTAGACTCTAGACTGTGGCTATATAAGGCTATAATATAGACTCAGGGGGGGCCAATTTCGACCGGGTTCCACTTTGATATTTGACAATTCCAAGGTATTAACTTCTATATACTCTGTACAGGAATTTTTAATGTTCAAATAAATATATATGATATATACAATATAGACAATATAGACAATATAGACAATATAGAGCGATATCCAGACAGCTAATACTAATCAGGTACATAAAGGGATTAAGATTCCTTTGGTTACCAAAAATAGCCAACACCCGGAATGACATGGACATTCCGGATTGATGTCATCTTCTATTCCTAGAATGTGTAAAAATATCTTATCTCCAAAGGTCCATCTGCTAAGAGAGAAGGATACAGTTCCTATAGATACCAACAGAAAGGTCATCAATGGGTGTATGGATAAAAAAACCATTCAAAGGATAGTTCGCTCTATTTGCATACAACCCCTCAGATCTCAAATATTATACGAACCTTTTTAGACAGTGTAGCTGGCATCTAGTATGTGGATAAGTACTTAGTACTACGTAAATATCGAACATTCTTCGATTTGAAATGCGATCTAATGATATGTGTATATATATATATATATCATTGAACTTGCATACACTAACTACTCTGCAACTACATGAATTGGACGGCAAGTTAAACTGTTAATCTCCTAGCTCTGTTTTAGTCTAAAAGTCAGGTATGATACACAAGTAAAGCTGTATATGTAAGCCAGAAAGGAAAGCAAGTGGTGGGTGTTATAACAGCATTAGGTATACATAGGCCTGTCAATATACATAAGCTTCGTGAGAAGCGAGTTCAACCCAGTTTGTGCTTTCAAGGAACTACAAGAGAAGCTGACGTGGGACAGTACAGCCTGCTTGCTACCTTACAATCCCAGCGAACCGAAAATATGTAAACCTGAAATATTATTCATTGGTTTTCCATTCATTACCGTATCATGGCCCAATTCGAGAACAGAACCCCTGTCATAAACGCCACACACATGATATGCAAACAAGATGGTATAGGACACAAAAGAAACCATGCAACCGGCGCACCCCCCAGCCCTCTCTTTTTGGAAGGCTGTTCAATGGGCAGTGGACTGAGCCCGCGGCAGGTGAGGGTTAGAGACGGGGACGCCCGCACGGCGCTTGGATTGCGGCTTGGGTCTGGAAAGTGTATATCTGAGAGGTACATTATTAGTACAAAATCCCACTAGATTCAAAGTTTGAAATAAACATACTTGGCAAATGCACGCGAGAGTGCCTTCTTGCAGCTGACCTTTTGGCTACCGATGAACGAATCCACAGTAACAGCGATGGCACGGTCAATATCCAGCGAAGAGCAGTACTCCGACAGGCGCATCTTGCAGAAGGCTTCAGCGATACGCATGATGGCTTCAAGGTGACGAACCTAGAAATTTGGAGTTTTAGGGGTTGTCAATGTGTGGAAAGTGGAGACATAAACTTACTGTGATGGGGTACGCTCCAGTAGCGAGGGATTCGCGGCGCATGTCTGCGAAGAGACGGGCAACCTTGTCCTGGTCGATCTGATAAAGCTTGGGGTGGCAACGCTCTCGGGCATACATAATGTACTTCCGCAGGAGCTCCTGTGGGATCTCGCCCTCCTTCTCCTCTTCGGCTCTTTGTTTCTCTGCCGCGCGTTTGGCGACCTCCTCCTGTGATGGAGGAAGTCTCTGGCCATTCCTGTTGATGCGGTAACCCTCAGCGTCAATAAGATTGCCGTCAGTATCAACCAAGTCGCCCTTTTCGTTCCGGAGGGGACGGGCCGGGTTGGAACGGTGGTGCGACTCGATCACGAAATTGGCCAAGCGCTCATCCTCGGCAGGATCAACCAGGTCTCGCACCACACAGAGAATATCAAAACGAGACAAGATAGGATCCGTCAAGTCGACATTTTCCGAGAAGGGGATTGAGCTGTTGTACCGACCACCTTTGGGGTTAGCGGCGGACACGACAGCACAGCGAGCCTGCAATGTTGTCACAATACCAGCCTTGGAGATAGAGATGGTTTGCTGTTCCATGGCTTCGTGAATAGATGTCCGATCCTGGTCGTTCATCTTGTCAAACTCATCGATAAGACAAGTACCCCGGTCAGCCAACACAAGTGCACCACCTTCCAACGTCCATTCGCTGGTGAGAGGATCGCGGCGAACACTGGCCGTGAGACCGACGGCACTAGCACCCTGACCAGTGGCAAACACGGCGCGGTGGGCGGTCTTCTCAACGAACTTGAGCACCTGAGACTTGGCGGTACCGGGGTCACCAAGAAGAAGGACGTTGATATCACCACGAATGTTCATCTTGCCCTGGGCCTGCTTGCTAACACCACCAAAGAGCGAAAGCGCCACAGCAGTTTTGACGTCCTGGTGGCCGTAAATACTGGGTGCCATAGAGCGAACAATCTTGTCCACAATATCGGGGTCACGGGAGAGGGCGCGGATTTCGCGCTCATCCTCTTCTGTCAGGTTGAAACCAGCCAGCTGATCGTGTGCCTTGACCACATGGTTCGCCTCAATTACGGTGGCGAAAACTGGGAAGCCGTTTTTGTTGTTTAGTTGGGCATCGTAGCTGTTACGGTATACGCCGGTAATCTCAATTTCATCACCGGGTTTGGCAGTGTCGATCAGATCGGCAAGCAACACGACCTCGCGCTGCCGCGGCAGACGGCCTGCGGGAACCGAGCCGGGCGACTCCTGCAGAGTCAACTTCTGGTAGTTGCGGTAGACTGTCTTTTCCGAATTGACTGTGAAGGGACCACGTGACTGGCAGTTCTGACAGAACGAGATCTTCACCTCTGCGCTAGCTTCCTGCTGGAACGGACCCAAGGTGATGCCGCACTTCTGGCAGAGGAACATGACGTACTTCAGCTGTGGGAAGACACCAGTTCGACGGGTAACGACACCACTGACACGGATCAAGCAATTGAGATGCGACTGGCGTAGCTGGCGTAGGGTGTAAATTATCGGCACATCGGTGATGCGGACGTGGATCTCGTTGTGAATATCGTGATATTGTGGGTAGTGGAATAGAGTAACGTCGAGCGCAACCTGATCAAATACCTTCAGAACTTCGGTGGGTTCGTTGGCGAGGAAGTATGACAGAGCTGCCTTGGTCTCGCTGAGGTGGGCGTAGGACACTTCGAGCGAGGCGGAGTTCACCTCACCCAGTGTCTTGATTCGGTTACCGTAAACGGACTGGCCGGTGGGGTCGATGAACTCAGTCAGGAAGGCCTTGAATTCACGGTAGATGGAACGGAGGACCTGGGGCTGGGTCACCCAGTCCGTAATGTTGGCTGCCTTCACATCTGCCAGTTCTTCCAATGACAACTCTTCCATCCCCTCGTCGGCCATGTCGATATCTTCACGGTCCTCATCATAATGGTGCCTGCGTCGTCGGGGTTGGCGCGAGAGATCCAATTCCATATCGTCATCATCCTGCAAAAAGGCGGCAGGCATGCGGCGCCGACGTGCTAGTTCGCGATCTCTCTGATTCAAGCGAGCATCCAGCTGCCGACGAGTTGCGGCATCTATTTCATCATGTTCGTTATCATCATCGATGTATCCTTCATTTTCGTAGCGATCTTGCGCCGCATCACGATAATCCCGCTCAAAGTTGTCACCGAACAGGTCAATGCCATCCTCGTCTTCAGCCAATTCATCAATATCATCAATATCTTGCACAAGACCTCTATCCTCGTCCTCATCTTCGTCCCCCATGTCAAAGGGGATCGGGGGAGGAGATGAGCCCAAAGCGGTGGCTGCACATAACCATTGTCAGTCTCAAATTGACGCAGCCCGGAGAAAGAAGCAAACATACGACTAGAAGGAGGCAATGGCGCGGGGGAGGACATCTCATCCTCTCTATCTCTCTTACGAGTGTTGGCCCCTCGGCCACGGTTTGCGGCCGAGTCGCTGGCTCGGAGCGGACTGTAGTGCATTAGCTTTTGAGTGCAGAAAATTCAGGAGGCACACTCACTCCATTACGTGGGGGGTTCAACTGTGAAATGTTGAAGGGGGAAAAAAGGTAATCGCCAGAAAATTATGAGTATGGATAAGTGGTGTTATGTTTTGGTTTTTTTCTCTCTCCAATTTGTGGTATCGTGGTTGATAGAATGAAGGAAGAGAGAAGGGGCGGCAAAGTCGAGTTGTGCAGCGAGTCGCGTGTTGGACGCGACGCGTTTCAATTAAACCTAGATTAGGAAGGTGGATGGATGGTCCACAGTTTCCACACAACCCCTTCCTCCTCATTTTTTACTCCCTCCAATTACAATAATAAATGCTGGAAATAAAAAAATAGAAAAACTACAAGTACAACAAAAAATGGTTTTTTTTTAGAAAAAAGAGGATGATCGACGCAGGGATCGAACCTGCGACCTTCTGTGAAGCTCCAACATATGAAATGTAAGACAGACGCCTTAACCACTTGGCCAGTCGATCATGAAGGATGAACAATTTTAACAAAAATGACTTATACGGGACTGTATTTTCTATCGGTTTCGGCAGGCAGGTACAGATAGAATAACCTAGATAGGTTCGTTTGAGGCTCCTAAACCCTAATGTAACTAGCTTGGAGTGTTGCAATGTTGTCTTCGAATAGCTCAAGGAATGTTTCGTTTGCGTATTGAAGGGGGGAAGCCGCCCCATTGCGACCCGCGAACCACATTGGCATTTGGCAAACACGAGATATATTGACAGGAACAGATCCTGTGAAGGATGGCAATACAGGGGTCATCCCTAATTTTATCATGCGATGAATGATCTTTTTCTGCAGATCAAATTGTTGATTGGTCCATGTCCGGGGAACATCTCCGTGCCGGGAGAGCTGACTGCCAATAAACTCGGTAAATGTCGACATGGGCGATATCGCTGAGATATCGATGTAAAGTAAGCACATAATTAGGCGTAATATACATATATATATATATATGTATGTATATGTATGTATAAAGGGAGTAATCATGTTTATCTGAAGAAACACGCGCTTAGGGAGGTCCTCTTGACTGGAATCCTATCTAGAGCGTTGGTCACAATATAATCTTCATAGTGCCCTGTGAGATTAGTATCTAAAGTAAAATGAAAGTTATTCACATGATCTGGCAGTTGTCGTTTCACAAACTTGGAGATTCCCTCGGTGGACTGGGACACTGCTACTGCAGAAACCCAGAGCAGTGACTTGATCTAGAGCATGGTAGATTGATAGATGGTATGATCAAGTTCTATCAAAACAAACAAGAAAAAGCTCAAGATGCAGGGCACAATATAAGATTCGTACAACGCTGAGTGTCTTACAAAAAAAGAAAGAAAACATACATTCTTACCCCCGTCATGCAGGTGCCATGGAACTCTGCACAACATTGCTCTAAATTGGGTTGGGATATGCAACAATCCCACGCCCAAGAGATATTATCTATGAAAATCCTTCTGACCCTTCAATGCTTTCTTTAAGATTTCCGGATACCATCGCTGTCCAACATCTTGGTGACTGGTCACCCGAGAAATGAAGGTACCTTCGCCAATACTCCCGCGGAATGTTTCGTTAAAAGTTGCCTCCGCATCTGATTTGACCTGGTCATTTTTCACCAAGTTACGGATATGAACTGGGATCTTCAAGGAGACCTTCTCGGCAGAAAGATCGAGACTCACTCCCTGGAAAACCGGGAAGGAAAATCTAGGTCCTAAAGTGTCTTGGAAGTTCTCCGGCCGTAAGCTTACGCGGTGAGTGGTTGCCGTGCAGATCCCCCCAGTCAGGGCCTCCAAGGACCGGCCAATGTTAACAACCAATGTTCCCGGGAGTGGCGGAGCAGGAATCCATGTTCCGGTTTTATTTTGGACCTCAAGGCCATGGTGAGGTGTACCCTGCAAAAGGAATGTAAGGAATCCGGAATCTTTATGAGGACCAACACCTTGAAATCCGGACTCATTGCTAGCTCCGGGTGGGGGAGGGTATTTGATCAACTTCAGTTTATGTTGTTGCGGTTTGTCAAAGACCTCATCGAATGCAGTTGACGGGAGATCTAATGCATCTGCAATTAACCCGGGGAACAACTCTGCTAGGTTGCTCACTTCCGACAGATATCTGTCGAGCGATTCACGAAATCCGGGGATTGCGGTTTCATCTGGCCACTGACAAGGAATCCTTTATAAGCATTGAAACAAAGAACCAAATCTTTAGGGTTGTACCTGATTAGGACCGACCACATTCCTGTATAAAGGCTCATCTGGACCAGGTGCAGGGAGCTCGGTTGCGAACTGGCAAGGGAGTTAGTAGATATCTTAATGAATAATAGAGCCCGAGCTTACATCGAATTGTTCACGATAATCAGTCTTCAAAGCCGTAATTTCTGCACCAAGCCTTGAGTAGCCCAAAAAATGCGGACTGTTGACCATTTCGATCTCAAGCTTCTTTTCTAGTGGTAGTTCAAAAAGACCTAGGGCCTTTTCTATGAAATGCTCCTGGGTTTGGACCGAAATAGGAGCATTTCGAAGATAAAAAAAGCCAACATTGACAAGAGCCTCACGAAGGCTTGCTAGAAATGCGGGTTTAGATGGGGATAGGGACTGGGAGAAATCTAGAACAGGGATCGAAGTGAAAGATGAACCCGACTTGCAACGATCAGTATAATTCCAAGGAGTGGGATGTAACAGATCATACCATTTCGAGAAGATAGAAGATGAAGTGGTGTTGAGTCGAAAAGGAAAATAAACCTATATTTAAGGTCCCTTTTGATTGGACTATGATGGCGAATGCGACGGTTATTCTGATCCAAGGCCAACCCCGCTCTCCGGAATACCAAGAGGTTGAAGCAAAACTTCTCAAGTAATGTATATATATGTCGTACTTTATAGCTTGGAACTGGCTAATGTTTCATATCTTCCATGCCTATTTAGAGGGTATAAGAACTTTACAACCCCCCCCCCCCCCCTCCTTGTAATGCTCTAGTGGTCTCCATAAATCATAGAATATACCGGAACCTAACAGCCCGGGTTTCTAGATTTGAATTAGATAAATGAACCCCCCCGGAAGGCTCAGCTTCATTCAGCCTTTTGTTCATTTGAACATGCACGAGACGAATGATTAGGGCCAGCAACACCACTAGAAATGCGATCCCAGCGGTCGCGCTTCCTCCTGGAATGTATCGTGGCCCCGAAGACGATGGCCACATGTAACTACCATAGATGGAAGCGGTATTTCCGATCATATTTGCAATAGCGATTGCTGCAGACCGTTTGATCAGTGGCCGGGGAAAGGAATTGGCCACCCAGGCGATGATAATTTGATATGCAGACACAGCCCCCATGGGCATCCTGATTACTGTCAGGCATTTAAAGAACAATGGAATTATAGTCGACTTACAGGAACATGGCAAAAAATTTAGCGCCAATGTTTGTTGTCGCAGTGACAATTGCCCCCCCTACTACGCTGACCATCATCAAAAAGATGATATGTAGGCTGCGATCGTTGGTTTTACCAGATGTCCATGTCACCATTAATGAGACAAGGAAGGTAGCGATCCATACCGGCGTGGTGATCAGAAGGGTTTCCACTTTCCCGTATCCGAGGGTCTGCACAATAGTCGGGAAGAAGTATTGGAAGTTCTGTGACAGAAGTGAGACATGCTGAAGCAAAATGAAAAGATATATCCGCTTGTCTGCAAACAACAGACCTAGAGTTTCTTTGATACTGATTGAGCCGACCTCGTCAGCTTCTCCTGCGTCATGCATTAGACGCCACTGTGCATATGCTTGTTCCTGTTCGTCTAACCAGGGAGTTGAAGCAGGATAATTTGGAAGAAAGATGCTGTAAAGAGTCAGCCAAGGAACAGAAGGTAGTTAAGAAGTACAGACAAGACTCACGACGCGAGCAGAGATATTCCCACAGTAATACATCCCTCGATGATGAATAGCCATCTCCATCCGGCGATGCCATGGGTGCCATCAAGATTACTTAGTACACCTGCCCCGATAAGACCGCCGAAAGCATTGGCCAACGAGCTACCGGAATAAAACCATGCAATACGATGACTTAACTAAGCGAGTAGGTTAGATCTGTTCCTTTTTCACTGTAAAGCGCTTACTGAATTACCTCCTGTCGAGTATACCAACTCGACCTATACAAACTAAATGTCAGCGTATTCTCGGTCATACTTCTTCTTGCTTTGTGAAACCTCACATTAGCATGACAGCACCTGGGAAAAAAGGCGCTTCGACAAATCCAAGGAAGAACCGTGTCGCAATGAGTCCGGGAAATGACTGAATGACCGCCTGGCAAGCAGAAATCACACCCCTAAGAAACCAATTGAGCACTCTAATTGCCAGTCTCATTGAAACAGATCATACCATATACCCATTGCAATGCCTAGAAACAGGGAAGGCTGAACACGGGTTAGGAGTAGATTGGATGGAAGTTGCATCAGTAGATAACCAATGAACAATATACTTGTGGCAAGATTGTAATCTGTGCCTTCCATGCCAAGGTCTTCTTCAAGTGTACCAAGACGAGCCTGTGATAAATTGCTAAAAGAAGATGTTAGGGTCTATGATCCTGGATCCTGTATAATTCCTGTAAATAGCGCTACTTACTTTCTGTCCAGGAAGTTTAACAGATACATGAGAATAAGGAAGGGTAAAAGGTGCCAGTCAACCTTGCGAAGCAAATGGCGGGTCATATTTCGATGCCATTCTGGACTTTTAGAAGCATATGTATGGTAGAGAGCATCCTGTTCGAGGGCAAGGCCTTTGCTATCGGGTTCCTCCTGTTTCTCTGCTAGATTTTCCATTTTCATTTTTTTCCCCGTTAAGACTGGATTAAATTGAGAAATACCACACCTCCAGGGCACAGAGGAGACCATAAATTATAAAGAAATTGAAAGGCGCGCGTTGTACTGGAGTGATTTGGCATATCGGCGCATCTCCGGAAATTGACCAGGTATCCCAGGGGTAAGCAAAATAGAGAAAAGATTTAACTGGAATTTTGTTAATAATAACCTGGACAAACTGCCTGAGATGTGAAGTTTAGGCTGTCCTATTGGCTGCTATAAGTCAAAGGGATTGGCTTTGACTGTGATTCACAACGCGGGGAAGCAATTCGGGGTCCGGGGTAGTCCATCCCGAGTGTGTTGTCCACAGCCGAATATTCATTATTTCAATAATACTCTTGATCTTTTAGGGTTTCAGTCCTGACTGATAGGTGGTAACTCCATTTATGTGATATTGGCGTGAGCTCATCGTTCGTGTCGCAAATGTATAAGAAGTGTTGATAAAGAATGCTGCACATGGTTGAACAAGTATATTAAAACCTGAATAGCCGAGTGTATGAAAGTTCGGAGAAGCACCGTGGGACAGTGAGTTTTCAAGGAAATGCTTATGGCTGAGCACACGAGTTAGAAAGCGTAGTGACACTACTCCCTCCAATTTCAGGAATCGTATATGTATGGACCTGAGCTATAGCCGAGCATCTAACTAGCCGGCTATCCTCTTCCTGGAACAAGATAGTTACCATGTTGGTATACTTATATCGGCAAGCCATTAAGCGCGCAAATTCAATTACCATAGAGGTCTCTCGGCCGTTGTAGCCAAGTAAATGGGAAAGATACCCGTTTGTTCGATTATTATGGCAACGAATACTCTCGGGATAGGAAGCGGTAATCTAGATATTCGCTTTATTGTGCAAGCCATACAAACAGTGCCACCTACGCAGTTCCAACACTAGTCAACGGTCTCAACAAATGTGCTCTCTCTTCGGTCACCTCGACGCGTACAGATTTCCCACTCGTCACGCGCTATCATTCCACAATTCGGTTGTTGACGCAGTCAGTAGCTCTCTCCTACGACGCAATTCATCTTTCCCCGCATTCTCCACGTAGCAAAATATATCCTCCGACAGCGTCCTTTACGATACCAATTCTAATTTCAACAAAGGCAACGTTCCCGTCAAGCCGAAGCATTTCTGCACCTTCCACCTTCCACCAGCTCAAAATGGTGCACACTTCAGAGCAATGCCATCTTAACCCCACCAAAACCAGCTCAGGCTATCAACACTGCGGTCAGTGGCCACCGATAACCCCACTACAGCCAATAGCATCGCTGCCTACCCTGAGACCACCCTTGTTACGACTAGCCTTGTTACGAACAACAAAGGTATCCTTAACACCAATACGGTGCCAGATAAAAGCTTGAATGAAACCGTACAGTGTGACCAACCTTCCTTGTGCATGACGCGGGTCTCGGGCGACTTCCATAGGATAGACCCATGCATAGTGGTGGAAGCTTCGACAATACCACCATCGATGTATTTACTCCTGTACCGCATCGTACGATTCCAAAAGGTTATAACACGGACTTACAAGTCTGCACTTTTGTATACTTTTGTATACTTCAACAGTAAGTGAATTTTTCGATTTCTGGGGGGTGTCAATTTATGCCTGAGGCAAGGCTAATGTTATACTCGCTGACGTCACGATATGCATCTTACCGGTAAACTACGGACTAGATCCAGATCGAGATCATCAATATGACCTCAGATGTGAACCTATCTTGGAGCAGTATACCAATAAAGATGCGTCCGAAATGAGCTTTGCGGGGACAAACGCGAGTGCGGCAATGACGAGAGCATTCTATGCTAAAACGAATCATCATTCAAGGAATCGCTAAGCATCATACAAAATGTGGAGTATATTGTAATAGACTATCAGTTTGAAAAGATTCGATGGGTTATAAAAGGGTGGTTCATATGGTGTTGCTGTGACCTTCTTCACATCTCTCCCCAAATTTCTATCACAAACACAACTTTCTTCACAATGGACAAACTTTCCGGTCTCGCGAACAAGCTTGGAGGTGACAAGGGCCAAGAATACCTTGACAAGGGTGAGATCCAGTGTCTTCACATCTTGGACTTCCAAAGTTAACCATATTAGGTGTTCATACCGCGGAGGATAAGTTCGGCGGTGGCAAGGGTGACCAGGCGAAGAAGTTCACCGATAACGGCCGCGAGCAGTTGGAGAAGACTGGGTATGATTGCCGTGGGACCTTCACAGAAAGGAACAAATTCGCTAATTCTATATACAGAAAGAACGTTCCGGACAAGTTCTTACACTAATTGTGGCATCACATCGAGTGACATTCCTATGTAAACTTACAAAAAAGCCCTTCGCGGATCCTGAACATGCTTACATGTACCACAATGATTATGACTATGCAAATTCAATGAGATTAATGACTTAAAAGTCAATATCGCTGCAAGTGGGACAAAAATCCTCCTATCCCCGACCCTAGGCCCCGACGGGTATACATGGTGTTCGCCCGACACAGTTGAAGCTGAGTGTTAATGCGCTCGGTTGCTTTTGAGTCATTCCTGCGCATATTCGCCACAAGGCGCTCATAGTATTGCTGGGCGGGCTCGTATTCTTTAGCGTTGAAGTGTAAATTGGCCAGCAGCTCCAAGGTGGCTTGAGTTTCGGGATTGTCTTTGCCCTTACGGTGTTCCACCCAGTTGAGATATCGCAACAGCCAGGGGAAGGCTTCCGCAGCACGACTGTTGGTGAGAAATCCCTGAGCGTAGCCATTTTGCAGAGCGTACATGACGCCAATATTGCCCACGATGTCCATTGTCAGCGGATGCTCGGGTCCTAACGCTTCTTCTGCACTGGCCAGAGCTCGACGCAGGGTCTCTGAGGCTTCCATACTCTGCTGTGTAAAACTCTGTGCTCGGCCGTGGAGACAGAGAGCACGAATGGTAGACGGGTGTCCATGGCCCAAAGCAGTCCGAAGCTCTTGGTAGACCTGCAACAACATCTCCACCGCTTGTTGGACGTCGGGTTGAAAGCGCATCACAATCAGGGTATTTGCGTCCCCAGATTGGTTACTAACGATGTATTCCAGAGCGTCCAACACAGAGCCAAATACACGTATGTGGGTTTCTCCAAGCAGACGCTTTAGGGTATCTGTTAGCTTTTCTGCAGTCATGACGGCATTTTGCCGGCGGCCTAGTGCATTGTAGGTGATTCCTAGTCGGCGCCGAGTGTCACAGGTGTCCAAGTGGTCTTCGCCGATAGTCATTTGCTGACGGGCCAACACATTGGCGCAAACCGACTCGGCCTCTTGATACTTGCCCTGTTGACACAAGACCTCTGCGGTCAGGCTTTCCGTTTTCATTGTTAAGGGATGCTTTGTCCCAAAAACGCGTTGGGCATTTTCGGACACCCAATGACACCATTCATTTGCTTTCTCTAAGTAGTTGGTCTCCAGTTCCACCTCGGCAAGGTTGTATGCAACTGATAGTGTACTGAAATGATCCGGACCAAGGCTGCGCAAATGCTCCTGGAAAATCTCATATTCGACGGTTCGGGCTTCGTCCCATCGAGCCTGATTCTTGAGTTCTGCAGAGCGAACAGATCGTGGGTCACTATCTAGAGCATTGAACATCACTCCTGTCACCCTTTGTGCTGGAGATGGGCGAGTCTGCACCTGGTATGGGGTACTACTATTGGAATGAATGCGTGGTGGTACCGGCGGTGGAGATGACGCGGTACTTGGAGGTATCGATTGTGGAACGAAGCCTTGCTCCGACAAAAGCGCCTGATCGACCAATTGTTTGATGTTTCCTTTTATCAGACGGTACATAGGTCCTCGAGCGCCCACCTTGCACATCTGCGAGTGATCTGCGTCGAGCTTGAGTTGGGTTTCGCGTAAACCAGACAATCCAAGAACCGCAGACTCTTCATCAACCACAAGCTTTTTAATATTAGCTCTAGCCCCGGACTGATACCTAAACAAGGGTCTGCTTACATGGCTGATAGATGCTGGTCCGACTCCACCTATCTGCACCTCCTTCCCTTCGACAAAGCTAACAACACGATAATCTTCTAGTTGATGTCGAAATCGATCGGTCATTTGTCGAGTAAAAAGCGAATTGTGTTCTAGGCAGTCTAGGAGGTCATTGTTGGCATGGCCTTTAGAAACGAAGCGGGCAACACGGGCAGCAATTTTCCCTAGTTCCACAGCCTTGGCGCCACGATGAGGTGTCCCAAAGAAGACGAGACCAGAAGTTGCCGAACGAATTGAAGTATATTTTGGATCTTCTTTAGCGTTGAGAAGTGCCTGTACCATTAAATAAGTGTTAGGAAGAGTTCGTAGGAAAAACCTGGAAAAACATCTGACCTGTTTGATCACTAAACCCCCCAAGCTATGTCCGATAAATATCACTTTCGGTGGAATAGAGCCCTATGAAACGTCAATTGCCTATTCAAATGAAGATATCGGGGCTTACCATCTGGGGGCCGCGTTCCATATCTAATAAATTCAACAAGGTATTTGCGTGGTCCTTGATGCTTGCCGTGGACATGGTCTGTGGATGGGTTATATTTGAATTGTATCCATAGACAAAGACGCGCGCATATGGAATATCCTCGGACAGGAAGTCCCTTGGCCAAAACTTGCCATTGCCATGCGTCCATGTCTGGAAAGGATGATCATTTCGACCGCTTGGGTTTAGGCCATGAACGAAGACAATACTAAACTGCTTTTTAGAAAAGAACGCAAATAAACCAGGGCTTGGAATTCATACTCGACTTTGTGCGATTCAAGAGGAGAGAATACCTCCTGCAAGAAGGGAAACTCATACTCCCCCGTATCCTAGACTTTGTTTAGATTGCCTTGCCATAGCCATAGATAGAACCCAAGCCTTACCATTCTTAATACTCAGAGCGCTACCGTGAATATGTATTTAAACAGCAAAGTGTCAAAAAATACCATAACTTAAGAAGAAGAGAAGAGTGGGATGAAAGCGAACAACACGAAGCTGACGGGCTGAACATGTGACTTTTCCGCCTGAACAAATACAGATGTACATAGTAAGCACCTGGGAGGTTATCATGACAATCACCCAAGGACGAATCACATCATAAGATCGAATTCGGTAAAAATTGCCTAAACTGTACAGTACTTCGTGGCGTTCCCTCTATTGGCCGTGATGAAAGACGCTGTCAGCGGGGCTATCCGGCGCGATGCATCATACCTGGGCACACGCATGGTATTGGTGGAGTGTTTCGAGGCTTTGGAGAGACTCGACCAATCCTTTACTTCTTACGCCAGATATCCATCTCTATCTCGCTCAGCCCCTCTCCCTTCAATACCAGGTTTTGTAAGCCACTTAAAGTCTTCAAGTATAAAGTTAGTTAAACCAAACAAATAGGCTTTGTTAACGGAGGCAAGCAGAAAAATTGAATTAATCCATCGTATTGCAAGCTTACAAAAAGAAAGAAAGAAGAAGACATCTACCTTAGACAAACAGTACCTGGCCTGAAGAAGGCACAAACAACTAGACGTCAACTAACTTCAAACTTCAATACTCAAACAACTGGCCATCCACTTGAGAAATCAATCTGATTCTGCCCCAGGATTTTCTGGCCATCGGCATAGCCCACAGTGGTATCAACATAGTGGTACTAAAGCATGGGGCAGAGGGTAGGTTCTGTAAATACGCCCCTGGAGAAAGGTTAGGCCATTATCCATGTTCGGAGGAACAATCTATCGAGTACTTACTGTCCACCAGGACCGTAGACTGTGCCATGACTTTCCAGAACAACTGTGCCACTCTCGCTTGTACAAGCAGTACCCACGGCATCAACCATTGATAAAAGGTTAGGATAAGTGCCCAAAACAGGAAAATATTGGGTAACATACAAATCCGATAGTAGGTGAGGTCGATCGGCAGACCTTGATTTTATGTTCTGAGCCACTGGCGGCCTGGTAGATAGATATCATGCCAAAAGGAGCCGAAATTCATATACTAAGTACCACCATTATTGAACATATTGCCGTCAATGGAGATGACGAGGAAATACCAGTTGCTCCGTGGTCAGTCCAGGTGCCCGACTCCATGGTTGCGGATGTGACTAACCCAAGGGCCGGATTCTGTGAACCAAATGTTGATACCGCGTAATAAACATAGTAAACACCATTCAGAAGCTGCGCATCAGGAGCCTAACATAGAAGCCAGTAACTGAGTATGTTCATTACTTGCGGGAAAGGAACATGTTTACGCACAGGTCACCATTTCCGACAAGATCAATAGAAGATCCACCGGGCAACATGGACCCAATGGCAGTCCATGGCCCGTTGATAGATGAGGTGCTCGCATAAGAAATTCTTTTGCCAGTAGAAAATCGAAAATAACGATTGTCAGATGATCTTTGTATCAACTTTGGGTCATGCACATTGCAAGCCCCTGAACGGCTGCCGGGGTATGCATATCCGTGTACGAAGGCGGCGAAAAGAATTGGTTTAATGATCGTACAAACATGCATGATTAATATCGCGAACAAGATTAACCTTGGTCAGTGGGCGTTGGTAATTTATACACATTATCTGGCGAAGGAGATGCAGGGATCATTCGTGGACATACGGACGGTTTACTCCATTAGGCATCGTCCGCAGCGAGCATATTCGATGGTTTGATACAACGAGAAGGGAGGGGAAATCAACCAGATTTCTGAGGGAAGGGCCTATAACGGAGAGATTGTCCAGGAAATGAACTTACGGAAAATAGAGCACCGTCTGGTGGGAATTGCCAAAAGCTATAAGCGCCACCATGCAACTGAAGCACGTCAAGTTCCGGGAAATCCCAAAGTCGATAAAATAAGCTGTTTTGGCTGATAGAAGAAAGTGGAAACACCTTTAGAATATCAAGTGGAGCGATAGTTTCAACCAAGAATTCGCTCGTCTAAATTTAAGTAGGTTTATTACAGCATAACAAAGTAAATGTTCACAGCAAACCAGCCATGACTCGAGTCAAGGCCTCATCCTCGGCATGGAAGGCGTCCAGCGTATTGGGCGGCCGAGTGTCACCTGGAGGGGCTAATCCCACATCTTCTCCCGGGGCAATTTCTGAACCGGATTGAGGGTCAAAGTAGAATCCACCTGCGATTTCAAAAAAGCTGCTCAAATCTTCGCAGACATTGGATTCAGGTCCGGCTGTACCGGGTGATATTGGCCAGAAAGCGTTAGATGAGGGCTGCGGGGTGGTCGCCGTGGATATTTGATGGAGGCTGGGAGTGCAATGTGCAGCAGCAGACTCTGTTGTGATTGATACCGGCGTTGTATCCCAATTCCGGGAGTACAAGTGGGAGTGGGGATCAGATGTCTCCTTCTCCTTGGAACCTAGGTGACCTCGATGAGTAGATGATTGGCCAGTTTCACTATCCCACCTGAGGTTTAATCGAATCCGTTTTAAACTGTGAAGGATCTTTTGCAATCTCCGAGAGGTACGCGCACGTGTGGCCGAGCGACGAACCATGTCCACAGCCGTATAGAACTCGGGCCGACAAACATGGCTGAAACGCGCCGGGGCATGTAAAACGGCTAAGAAGAGGGCAGCAAGGGCAGAGAGGAGAAAATAGTTGAATGGCTCCGGTCGCTGGAAATATATACTTGAAACCCGGCTGAAATAGTCCAGCATATGAACGGTGCTCTTGGCCGTTTCTACTGCGGTGGAGGCACCGGCCATATTGTCCGCAATTCGCTCATCACTGAGCAGATTTTGTCGATACACGAGAATTCGAAGCTGGTTTGCCTGTAGAGCAAGAAGAACCTGAAGCATTATAGCTTGATCAGTGTGCTCTGATCCAGCGGGAGAGCGCCAAGCTGGATCAAAGCGTAATTCATGCGGAATGGAATGGATCCATTGCTGAACCTGAGCGTCTAAATAAGCGCAACCATTTGAGGTGGCTGCCTGTGACCGGTTGGGCCACCCAACGACCAGGCCCCAGATCTTTGTGCTTAGGCGCGCATGAGAGATCAGGCAAGTCAGGTACGGCGTGGAGTGTCCCGGTTCGGGTAAGTTGGTATCAATATCGGAATCTTGAATGGAGAAGGGCAAACCTGTGCCAAAGGCACACTTGCGGTCTAACACATAGATGCACCAGAACAGTCGACTTGCCCATGTCCATTCCAACTCGCCCGGGAAAACTCCTCCTGTCTTTTGCCACGTCTCTTGACGATGGAGACCTAGCTCCGTACTGCCTCGAACCGCCATGCTAATTAAACGCCCAGCGATGACCTCATCATCACGGTAAGAGTGAAAAATCGACTAATGGCGGTTAGTCTTTTTTCAGGGGACGGGAAGGGGAGGGGAGGATTTGATAAACACACCAACAGAGTCAGAATGAGAATTTCTTTCATATCGACCTCGGCAATTTTCATTCGGCTGGCGAATCGATCCTCCACACTATCAGCCAGCTGGGCGGCACGCTCACTGCGACCATGCGATTCAACTAGTAAAGCGATCGCCAACAGAATCTTCAGCACCTGGACATCGCGCGCAGAGAACCAATCCTGATCCGAGGCTGTCTGTGTCGATAACTCTAAGGAAGATCCAGTAGTCGAATCATGAGAGCGGTAGAACTCAAGGACATATGCCCGCACTCCGTCCAAGTCGACACAGGGGTACATCACACCAACTGTGTCCTCATAAACTTGGACTAGCCGGAGGGTTTCATCTGCACCCAGGCTTCTCAAAGGATGCCTAAGAGGGGCATTTACACCCCTTTCTGACGGCGCGGGACTAGGAGCAGTTGATAAGTCAAGTCCCTCAGCACCGTCGTCAATTGCGACACAGTCGCCTGCTTGGTGGGACAAGGACCTTCGAGGTTGAGTGAGGCCAAACTCCGCACTCGTGGGCCCGACATAGGTCGGGGACTTGGGGGCATCTAGGATACGGTGCAAGCTCCTTGTGGTGGGTAGATTCGGTACATCAGAAGAAAGAGGACGAGGGGATTCAAGCTCATGAACACGGGCGGAAAGGCTCCGCACTTCCCGCCGTAGAGCTTCCAATTGCCTATCCACGGCTTGGAATCGGGTATCCGCTCTAGATGAAATCAGCGAATGCCTCTTTTCTTAATTAGAAAATAATGCTTGGACAAGATTGAAAGCTCGAGAGGAGACCCACCTTTCATCCTTGAGGTCGGTCTCTTGGATTGATGCGGTAGAAGGGCGATTGGTGGGGTAAACACAAGGAATTTGGTCACGAGAACATCTCGCACAGACTAAGCCACCACTACATTTCAGCTTGCGCCGTTTACATTCATTGCTGGGGTGGTCAGTACCGAGCTGTAACAGCAGAAATCCCGGGACCTAACGCACCAAGCAACCTGGGTGTATTTAGCCCTTTTTCTCCGAGACGAATCATCTTCTCGTGAAGATCTCGGAGATTCGGAAACCATTGTACAGAGGAACTAGAAATTTTGATGAAAGCTATCATAGGGAGGAGGTGGAAAGGAAGGAATCTCGGAACGCGGAAAGATAACCCGAGATGTGCCTTTGTGAAGATGAATTATGCCTGAATTATGCCTGAATTATGCCTGAATTATGCCTGAATTATGCCTGAATTATGCCTGAATTATGCCCGTTTTTCAGGCCGCACCTATACCGTGATTCATAAATAAAATTGAAGCTATTCCAACACAAATCTCTATATTTGGGGAGATTAAAGCCTTCCGCTCCTACACATATACAAGCGTTTATATGATATAAATGCACGAAAGCGAGCTTGATCCTGCTTATCAGTAACTGCTTTGCCGCACCGAGTAAAGAACTGGCCATTCCGGTATTTTCATTTTCCGCTAGGGTAAAATCAAAGTATAATTCAGGCATCAACCTGAAAAATCAAGCCTGCGAAGCTTGGCTGCTATACACACGCCTTTGCACCCCTTTCTGCTTCGATGTATACGGGCGTTAAACTCAGATTTTTATGAAAATATACATACGAGAATAGTGGGTGTCTTGTGCCATCCTCGGACGTCTTTTCGGGCCTTTTAGATGTGCTTTTAGATATCTCTTTTAATTATTCCTTATTTTCGGCGCCATATCTAGAATGTAGATGGCGAAACACCTTGAAATATGCAAAAAGACTTCTTGATATATCTCCTTCATAATGTGACGTTGCTATGATACAATGCTTATTCTTGTTTGAGCCTCCCTCTTAAATGTGTGACTTCCGACAGCATTCTGAGTCAGCTAGCCGAGACGACAGATTCTTGTTTGAAGGCACATCGAGGGACGGGTTGGCTACAAAAAAGTCCGCGGGCCGGATCATGAGTTGGAAAATTTCGACGGGCCTATAGTGAGTTAGTATGGCGCAAAAGGGAAATCAGAGGAGAGCATACATCACGGGCCAATCTTCTACACGAGGATTGTGGGTAATGCCGAAGGAGTTCCACACCACCACGTCGGTGTCAACAACAGAGTCACCCCGGAGAACTGCATCTGAGACACCTTCAACTTCAATTTGGCTCTGCAGAGTATAACGACCTCCAGCATAGAGCTCCCCGTCGCGATACTTCGTGACCCAAACATGGTGTTGAGCAAATTGAGCTCGACGTGCCTGCACAGATGCAGGATCGGCCAGTAGAGTCTGAGTGGCCAATGGAATGAATTTATACCCCACAGGGTTTCCACTGATGGGATTTTTTATGTGAGGATTGATCATCTTGATGGTCCGGTTGAGCTGCGGAGCGGCATCGATCCAAGATGCACGCTCGACGGTCTGCTTGGTGATTTGATAGAAGTTCCCGTTCGGGTTGGTGGCCGCATTCATTGGGACCGGGTGGGATTCCTCCACAACCACTGAGTTGTTAGGCCCATCGATAGCAGGATCAATTCGTATATTGAAAATGTGCTGGTGGTTCTGAGCGAGAACGCCGCCGCTCACCACATTTCCGTATTCACTGACTTTCCCAGCATCAATGTTGACCACGTTCAAGATACCGGTTGCGCGGGCTTCAACTGTAATCCCAGCGGATTGATCGAATTTATATGCGAAGATGTATTCATAGTTGGCCAGTGTGATGATAAACTGGACAACCAGCTCCCGACTCCGTGTGACGACAGCGCGCCCGGTGCGCCAGTTGGAATGCTTCCAGCCAATTCCATTATCCTGTTCATGGAGACAAATCGCATTTGGAAGGGTCTGAGCGGTACCATCTGGCTGGGTGATAATGGCATCAAAATATTTAATGAGACCGAGACAGTCGCAGCCGAGAGAGAGGTTGTTGGCCATATTTCCGCCGCCTCCGTCGCCAAAGTCAAAGGCTTGTTTCCGGTGGTAAGGAGGCCGAGGATCAGCATAAGGGACAGTCTAACCACAATTAGTTTTCATACGTATGTTGTTTTCGGGATCTAGAGTTTACCATTTCGCTGACGGCTAGTCGGTGCATCACACTACGGCCATCATACGAGACATCGTGAATAGTCGCACCCTCTCGTGGATTGAAAGCAACACGAAACCGCCACTTCTGCCATTCGACTAGAGACTCATTGGTGACCCGGAAGGACGGACCCTCAGGTTGGACCACATTCAGTGGTTTAAGATCCTGGCGGGTACCCTCGGGTAGCAGCTCTGGCACGTACTCGGAGGGCTTGCAATGGCCAATGATATCCCGCTTGAATGTCTGTTCAAGTAGCCCATCACCTTTGCCGCCTGTGGCTGGTCGATCAACCCGGATGATCTCTTGGGTATGGGCGTCCATAACTGGGATGATGGGCAAGGGGAAAGAATAAAAGTTGGAATCTTCATTACCAGAGCGTTTGTCTTGAGCGAAACAAAGACCCTGGAAAAAACGACGATTTTCATCGGTGGGATCGAGGCCACCGTACGGCCATGGCTCAATGACGACCTCGAAACCTTCGGGGAGGTCGAATTCTGACAGTGCTTTTTGGAATAGTGGTGATTTCATACATTGGTCAACGAGAACATCAAATTCGCTCCTGGTCAATCGTTAGAAAAGTTCTACGAACATTCAAGCCCTAAAGACATACAGAGTCAAACTGGCATGATGTTCCTTTCCCACCACCGTGTGCTTCACTCGCGACTGTGAAACGACATCGATCACAGATTCATGAAACTGAGGAATTCGGTCCGCTCCGATCACATCGTATTGGCACAGAGCTAGACGTGGGGGTCGTGGGGTGGTCGGGCTCAAGCGCCCGGCATGTTCGATCGCTAGAAATTCTTGGAGCTGGGCTTTGGGTGGTTCTTGGAGGAAGATCTCCCGAAAGTCAATCACGACATTTGGGTGAGCAGCTTTTACTACATCTCGGGCCAAATTGGTCTCTTCGATGGAGAGAATACTCAGTGGGTGAGGGTGAGCCATGACAGCAATGGACAATGTTGTGGTTGTTTTCTCTCGGCTCTCAGTGAACTTATATCGAGGCACATGCTCGGAATCTCGGAATTCTCGGAATGAGGTTCCCGGCAACAGTGGAGATACGGAAATGATTCCGTGATGATAGATGATAGAGATAGAGAATAGAAGACAAATTGCGGGGAAACACCAAGACATGATATCTTTGCTTGAGATAAGCAATGAAACCCTTTTTTTTTGCCTTCTATGTACATATGTGGTGGATAGGTTGTGCGGATCATGGCCGTCCGTGTATGAGTATTGACCATGTCCCCGTCATTTACATATAGACCTCGGATGCCCTATCTCCATCCTGAAACTATATTAAAACCTCTAACCATCTACACCCCGCAAGTGTGGAGTATGGATTCCTTAAATTATGAAACTAAAATGCCCACAGAGAAAGCACTCAGCGATGAAGACCAACTTGTGGCTCTTGGTCATGTTCAAGAGCTCCGTCGCGACTTCTCCCTTTGGTCAATTGTCTGTCTCCAAATCTCGCTAATGGCCACCTGGGAGGCATTATCCTCGGTTGTCGGTACGGCTCTTACCAATGGTGGAGCGCCATGCTTGTTTTATAACTAGTGAGTTGTTCTTAAAGCCCAAAGATATCGGAAGGCTGATTTTGTGATATAGTATCATCACCTTTATTGGTACAATGTTCATTGTCCTTTCGTTGAGCGAAATTGCCTCTATCTACCCTACTGCTGGCGGTATGATCTCTCCTTAATGTTGACGCCCGTTGCTAATACAACTAGGACAATATCACTGGGTCCATTGTCTCACACCAACATCATACCAGGCTACCGCTTCTTGGTTTACCGGTTGGATTTCAATTGGTGGACAGTTGGTATTTTCCGCCTCCGCAGCATTTGCAGCGGGTTTGCAACTCCAGGCCCTCATTACTTTGAACAATCTCGACTCTTATACGCCGACAAGATGGCAAGGGATGCTTTTCTATTGGCTCATCTTAGCTTACTCAACCGCCGTCAATATCTGGGGTTCCAGGGTGTTGCCTCACACCAATACAACAGCCGGTAAGAAGGGCAATCTCTTTTTCATCAATAAATTTCTAAATGATGAACAGGGGTATTGCACGTCATTGGATTTATCGTAATAGTCATCATTTTGGGAGTAATGTCCAAGAAGCACTCTGCAACTTACGTCTTCACCGAATTCTCGAACACCAGCGGATGGGATAATGATGGGGTTTCCTGGTTAGTAGGACTGCTGACCACCATATATCCCTTCCTTGGGTACGATTCCCTATAGATTTTCAGCGAGCCGAAAGCTGACCTTTCATTCTAGATATGATGCAGCGTGCCATTTAAGCGAAGAAATGCCAAAGCCGTCCCGTAATGTACCATTGTCCATGATAGGCAGTGTCATGATCAATGGAGTTATTGGCCTGGTATATGCGATTGTTCTACTGTTCTCCTTGGGAGATCTAGAATCACTACTTCTGTCCAAGACGGGGTTTCCCTTTGTCCAGCTCTTTTTAAACGTCACTGGCTCCACAGCCGGTGCTACCGTGCTAACCCTATGCATTACCCTAACTGCAATGGCTGCCAATGCGGCATGTGTGACATCTACTAGCCGTACGGCCTGGGCATTTGCACGGGACAATGGTTTGCCAGCGTCGAAATTTTTCGCAGAAGTCAGTCCCACACTGCAAGTTCCAGTGCACATGGTTCTTGTGGTCGGCTTTCTCCAAATGCTGCTTGGGTTTATTTATCTCGGCAGCTCAACGGCCTTTAACGCGGTGTTATCTATGGCTATTTTGGGAATGTATGCCTCGTACATCTCCCCGATTGTGTTCATGTTGATGTATGGTCGACGGAAATCAGCACCGATTTTCCGTGGACTTGGGTCAGGGTCATTCAACCTAGGGCCACGATGGGGACCCGTTGTGAACATTGTTGCCATCATTTGGCTCCTCATAGGCATGATCTTTAGCAATTTCCCAACGGTCGAGCCGGTGACACCAGATAATATGAATTATTGTATTGTGGTTACCACGGGATGGATGCTAATTGGAGGGCTTTATTATTATCTCCTAGGAGGAAAGAAGCAGTTTACTGGTCCAGTGGTACAGCTAGCGGAGGGACTGTGACTACGTACAGTTGTGTCTCAGAAGTGAGTATTAGTGTATCGACTATGAACGGTTGGGATCTCGGGTTTGCAAAGACATTGTGTGAATGTCGGGGATGGATTTGAACCTCGAACTTTTTGGCTGTTCTGGAGTGTTGTGGGATGCTTGTCGATATAACATAATAAGATACACAAAAGTGTAACCTGGTTGGAGCTTTTGCAACATTCCAGGTTTCTCCCTTTAGAATCACAACATCTTCTCTGATCCTTAAAATATGGGCTTATAGACATCACATACTAATACCCTACACCCGGTATAAGCCAAAATTGGTATTGAATTACCGCATTTACAACAGCTTGACCCTTAAGAACTCTATAGTTCCGGATTTGAAGCATTCTACCTCAATACTGCAATAAATGCTTCTATGTTGGTTGAGCGGTTTGTCTGAACTGAATAGGTGGTATTACAAACCCAAAGAACGAATGCAGAAGTATGGAAAATACATATACATCGAGCCTGGAAAATACTATACAATATGGAGAGACGTACAGCGGATATGCCGGAAGTGATTGCGCACATAAAAGCGATTTGTAGTTGCGATAAGCGGCTGTTGCCAGTTCTTTTGATGTAAGGCAGAAACCCAGTCTCAACAGAAGCCCTAAAACTACTTCTTGTTAAAATTAAGATGGTTCCTAGGGGGCCCTGGATGATAGGAAACATCGTATGATAATACCAACCTACCTACTAGAGGGTATTTTTCCATTCTATGCAGTATTTAACATATAATCCTTCAAAATTATTAGAAAATTGCCATACTTGATGGTTCACAAATTCACATGTTGCAGAACACGGAGTCCTTTTCGCTGAACTCTCTCCAGAGCTGATTGAATCCATGCAATTTCTGCACCATGACCAGCTCGATTCTGTAAACTATCAAGCACAATCCCAAGCGCGGGGCTAACAGATAACGGCCCAGCTAGCAGCATATCATCTCTCAAAAAGTATTCAACAGATTGGCAGACTTGATGTGCCACAGATAGGTACTCCTCACACCGATTATTCACCGAAACAGAACCTTTTGAAGATCCAGTCACTGACTGAAGGGTGATGCTTTCCAAGTGCTGGTACATATTGGAAAGCCCCGACCAAAGCATTGCTCGTGTTGCCCACAGGAGCGCGAGTGTAGTAGCGATCTGGATGTTTCGGAAGCAGAAAACGACCGGGAATAGATTTCTCAAAGGTGTTTGAGATGGTACCCTCCAGTATAGGTCCTGTGGTCGCATTCTGTCATAGATGACATCCAGTTGTTTATCAATTCGCCAGCATTCACGAATCAAATGATGGAGTAAATCCGCCTGTTGAGTTATATTGAGGCGGGGCAATGATCGCAAACGTTCTAGAATCATAGGGGCTTGGGCGAGGCAATCTATTATCTGATCGTGAAATGTTTTCGGTATTCTTACCCAAGGCTGTTCCATCCAAGTGGATTCGAGGAAAATAGTTGAGGTATGGTGCTTCAAAGAGAACAAGATCTAGCAAGGTGATTAATAGATGCACAATGCTAAAATTTTATGAGACCTACGCCCGGGAGTCGAACGCCAAGGAATAATCGATGTCCCGCACTCGAAGAATGCTTCTCATGACCGCGAGATTGAATCAAAGCGAGGCTACCACGACAGTGATTGAAATATCCTTCGGATCCCAGATTTGGGCATTCCAGGGCCTCGTAAAGACTGAGTGCCATGCACGCAGCCAGAGTTCCATCTTCTCGCATTTGGTTGGGGTCCCACAATGCTTTTTGGAGGTGATGAAGGCCCTGGATATAGTATTTTAGACCTTGCTTGACTAGAGCATGATCGTGAAGCATGTGTCCCATCGCCGAGGCTGCGACTGCTGCGCTCGCCATCTCTAGTGCTTGGATTTTGGTAGGCAATTCCGCAAGTAAGGGAATCCAGGATTGAGATGTCGGGGGCCAATGGAATGGGAAGCAGTTTAACAGGAAGGCTTGAATCAAGTTTTGGCATTCGACGCGTCTATGCATTACCGTATAGGCAAAGCTTGTCTCGGGTCGGGCGAATCCATTGCCCCGAACCTCGGTGGTAGAGAGAGCAGAATCCGCTTTTTCATTTTCATTTTCAGCTTTTGGAGAAACGGAGGGCCTGAGAAAGATATGTGTTTTCTCGGCTGCTGGTTGAACCAAGACGAATACCGTGTCTTTCTGGTACCCACCACATGCCCGGTTTGAGCTTGTGCATTTGGCACAGAACGGCCTTTGCTGGTCACACTAACCGTGTCAGCAGGGTATTTGTGCGTTTGTAAGTGCCACTGACTGCAATCTTCCTTTTCCTACAGGTGTTGCAGCCTCTTGACTTGCCAGCTACTCCAACCATCTTATAAGCTAAGCTCTATGGTGGGGTCGCATTACTCGAATTGGAGATTCAATATATCGAGGATCAAGACTTAAGGAAGGATGCTCTTCTTGGTTTTCAATCAGAGTTTTGCTCAGATTAGTGGCGTTTGTTCGGTGGGCTTGTGGAGATCTGCCTTGGTGGAGCCACTGCTGACCAATCATCTATCGATCCCTCGATAGACTTCCACGCTAAACCGAAAGGGGTGCTGATCTTGCGAGAGCATCTAAAGAATATCAGCATAGCCTTAACTAGGCGAATCAAGGAAATATGTCTATAAAAGAGGTCTTTCTCCAATATTTTTTTGAGATATTCATCACTTCTGCATCAGACAGAGCAATTACGATCCAATTTAACTGTTGGCAACATGTTGGGCAGTCATTCAAAATTAAGTATCGCACAGATTGTGTTTTATATACCGGTAACGATCAATGCACTTTACCTTGCGTGCTATCGGCACAAGCGACCTCGCATGGCGTGGATTGTCTTGACTTTCTTCTCCATCGGTAATTATCTTACCATATCTCATCTCGTATCTAGTATGACTAACATATCCCCAGTTCGTATCACTGCGGGAATCTTGGTCATTATCTCGGAGAAGTCTTCCAATACTAGTGTAATGGTAGCTTCTATCATTTTTCTCAATGCTGGCGTGTTTCCCTTGATCGCAGGAACTTTGGGCTTTGTTCGAATTATGTGAGTTCATAAGCTACAATATTTGCGATGTACCTAACACACTTCCAGAATCGCCCTTGAACGAAACATAAGCCGACAAATTCGGCAATGTTTAGTCGTATCCCGATTCCTTTTTATTATCGGAATCGGACTCACCGTTGCGGGCGGGGCTCTGGAAGGGAGTGACACCACCAGTGATTTTCTCATTGGTCTTAAACTTGTTAAAGCCGGATACATCATTGCGGTGGTCTTTGTCGGGTGTTTACTGGCTATGCAAGTGTATTTCTGGACACAGCGCTCGTGTCTTTCGGTTACAAGCAGAACGGTTCGCAGATCTCTATATCTGTACTTTGTCAAGGCTAATATCCTCTCAGATTCTCAACTCCACGGCTCTGGCTACACCTTTCATCTCCGTTCGTATCGTATACCTCTTTTTGTCCGTATTTCAGCCATCCGACTTAAGGTGGAGTGATCTGACAGGCCCAATTGTCCCATTCTTGACTATGGGACTGTTGATGGAATATTCTGTTGTTTTGATCTATCTCATTACCGGCTTTCTTATTCCCAGTTGGAGGAATATAGAGATCCTCCTAGATGAGGCACCGAAATGAGGATGAATATAGCTTTATGGCTCAATCAGGGGATGTTTTTCCTTGGATTAGAAATGGTCAATATCAATTCTTATATCAAGTATAATAGGCTTGCCTCAAAAGTGGACATAGATTGCGACAGAGATTTGGCCGTATGACAATATATGGTAGGCATAAAAGATAGATATTACTCCAACTAAAATGACACGAATCCGCCAATGTATGCGGATAGAGCTGACTACACATATACCAATTATATAGTGCATGCTATTATAGCGGTCTGAGTATTCTCTAGGTTTTAATACTCTATACTTTACTATAGTATAAAACTATAGATTTTAACAAACACCCTAGTTTACAAAGCTATTTATAGCTATAAAAAGTATATATTCCTCGCTTTCCTCTAGACCTTGCCAACTCCTATAGGACTAAAAAGATTCTAGTCCTATTACCTTAGTAGTCCTATAGGAGTCATCGCAACTACGACGGAGCCTGCTAGTAAGTATTGTGGCGCAGAAGGCGCTATCCCAATAGTGCACAGTATTTATTTCGAAAGGAGTATAAGTCTATCATTCTCAACCTCTCTGCTCGGTGCAAAATTAGAACCAATGTAGGCACTCTATCTAGAGTATTTTACATACAGGCTATCTTTGTCACGGACCAGTGCCCGATATTGGTTACGTGTATCACGAGACCTAGGCATACTAATACCGGGAACGCGCTTGAATGTCTTTTCTTTAAGCTTTTTGTACACAGTTTGTGGCCTAGTTAAATTGAAGTTAAGTCTTCCTTCGGCCCTTCACAATCTTATCCCACAATACATCTGTTGAACATAATTATAGCCCGGAAATCTGCCCCAACACTCTTCCATCCTTCTTGCAACAATTCTTGAAGCAGGATTTGGTGGCCTTGCTATCCTTCCAGCAATGGTAGGTATCAATGGTTGTATCGTAGTTATGCAGGCCGCAGTGCTTGCCACAATTATAGGTTGGCGCGACGGATCCGACGTGAGGATAGTTTTCGCAATAATAGCAGGTACTGGCCATGGACCCGAGCGGGAGAGCCAGGAAGGCAAAGGCAGCAATATAGCTTGGGAGCTTCATGTTGGCTATTGAATTCGGGGGCTTTCAAAATCAATTCGACCTCCTTATTCTGTGGGTATATTTGGGATGGCTAACAAACCTGGACGGAGACCTGATGGGAAAGCTTTTGTGAGTAGCTTGGTAGAAATACCCAACTGAAGAGCATTGGCTACGTTGGTCGAGTTTATATAGCTTGCACTGGCATACAAGAGAACTGTGTGCGGCCTCGTATTCAATATGAGCTGCTTTTATCCTCCAAGCTAGTGTAGAAAGATAGCGGCTTGGCGACAGGGGAGAATAAAACTAGTCTGATTCTTCTCGTATTTTCCCAAGGGCGCTAAACCGAAGATTGACATTAGGTAGTTGAGCGTTGGCCAGCACATAATTGATGTTTAACGAACCGTCAACGTAAACATATCTATCCTCTTGGCATACTTACACACCGAAAAATGCAAAGAAGGACTTTGGAAAGTACCGAAGCATAGTAAGGGAAAGGTGTTAGTAATGATTTTCACCTGTGTGCTGCTGATCAGAACGAATAGGATAGAGTGGGTCTTGCCCCTTATTTGAGGCGGGAAGTAGAGAATACGAGGTCTGGTAGCTCTACCTCACGATTTGAAAGCCTAGCTAAGAAGATATTGGTAACTCGGCGTGTGATCGGCCTAGAAACAGAGGGATGTGAAACGGAGTCATCTGATTGCCATTGAGTCCTCAACCTATGCGATACATAGTTACTGTAACGGGCTAGAACCTAGCAGTAAAACCATATGCCGTTGCCTGATGCATTCCATTAGCGGACGACTAAGGCTGCACACTACCCTTAGCGGAAAGTAATTATCTCGTTTCACCACTGAAACAAGACCGATATCATAGATTGGGATATGTAGTGGTGTTTCAAAAGTCTTCAACCACCCCCCACACCGCCCTAGTAAACCTCTAAGACGTGCTGCGTGAATAGGCCTGCATTAACCCGCAGGCTAGACGCATGATCGCTAGACGAAGTTCCTATCAACTCTGCTATAGGGCAGGATAGCTTAACGATTGCCATCGATGTCAATTTGCTGGTGCAAATCAGCACAACCAACGCCTAACTCTTCAATAATATATAACCATGATCCTGTTGCTATCGTCACTGCGGCGCTGGACCAATTGCCGCCCCCCGAATCGATTTCAGAAGAAAAGCGTCTCCAGATTTTAGCGGCGATTGACAAAGCCCGTGTCGCTCTAGAACCTCCGCTTGTCTCTGTCCAGAACCTTGTCTTCTCAGTATGTGCATCATGATACATACAGGCTCTATATATGCTTACACAAGATCTAACGCATAACACATGGGACTTGTTGGTGTCCGAGTAGCTGTCAGCATGGGTATCTTTGACGCCTTAGCGGCTAGGGGTGAATTACCTTAGACTCTGAGCCAATTAGCCGAGAAGACAAAGGGTGATGAGACACTCTTGCGTATGTCAATCAAGCGCCCTCCACCCCCTCGCCACGGCATTTTTATGAAGTGGCATTGACAGTATCTCTAGTGCGAATTCTGCGTCTTCTTACCGTACACAATCTCATTACCGAAACGGCTCATCAGACATGGAAGCCATTGCCACTTGGCTTGGGATTCGCTACAGGCTCACCCTTACCAGAAGTGGCTAAGCACTTGCAACCTATTCCTTTCGCATCTGCAAAGCTCATAAGCTTACCATGGACTAGCTACGCCAACATGAAAGCTTCCGCGAAATTGGACGAATTCCTGGAGGCCACAGACTACCAAAACCCAACGGATACCTACAACGGACCATGGCAGTTTGCATACAAGACCAAAGACCACTGCTTCGACTGGCTGGCGTAGAACCCAGAAGACGCCCACGCGTTCAACGCAACAATGCGCATTAACCGTCAGGTAGAAGGCGCACAGTGGTTTGACATCTACCCCGTCGAAGGAAGACTGAGTGTATCCTCGAACGACCGTGTCCAGCTAGTAGACATCGGCGGCGGATTGGGACACGAACTTGCAGGTTTGAAGCGCAAATTCCCCAATCTTCCTGGTCGCCTGGTTCTCGAAGACCTACCGGATGTTATCGAGCATGCCAAGGAGTCGATTGAAGATGGCATTGAGGTTATCAGGTACGACATGTTCACTGAGCAGCCGCTGAAGGGTGCCAAGGCGTACTATTTGCGTACTATGCTGTATGACTAGCTGGATAAGAAGTCGCTGCTGGCGCTTGCCCGTGTTCGGGAGGCTATGGCTGACGACTCGGTGCTGCTGATTAATGAGAATACCTTGCCTGAGGTTGGCGCGTTAAGCTTCTCGGTGTCGTTAGATATTAACATGATGAATATTTTTGCTGCTTTGGAGCGGACTGAGAAGTAGTGGGTTAATCTGATAGAGCGGGCTGGCTTTAGGATGGTCAAGATTTGGCGCACGACTATGATAGTGTCGGATCGAATGCGTTGTTCGAGGCTGTCGCTTGTCAACTGTGAAATTGATATAACGTTCACTTGATTTGGAATATACTGTGCTCTGGAGAGATTCAATCGGTTAATGATAGTCCTCGGTATCTTTCGCTGGCGTTTGAAATTTCGAGTTCAACTGCGTTAGTGGAACCGGCAAAGCCTCTCTTCGCTTTCAGGATCTGAAATCCTCCAAATTCTTCATATTTCCAACCATGAGTCTCCCAAAATTCCTTCAATTCGGCCTATACGTAGATAGCCAAAAGCCATAAGGAAGTAACCTTACTAGAGGCTCGATTTTTTGATCAAGGTTTGGCACCATGTTCAACGAATATGTGATTGGAATTCCAGGGAGTCAATGTCATTCGGTACCTCTCCAATAATCCTACCTCTGATAAGTCGAGTGCTCTGAGGGACGTATGGAGCTCAATAATTTCTCTCTGGTAAACACTGTTGGCACAGCAAAAATCACTACTGGCACAGTGGTCTAACCCGCTTTAGTGCAATCCGCCTTGGCAGCCTATTTTCAATACATGTGCAATTTAATATGGTATCGCCACAGTAAAAAACACCGCCCCCTAACATATTAGCCACATTGATATGCTCTGTACGGAGTACTTAGCCCTATATTTTTAATGCCTTCATAATTATGCTTCAATTTCATGCCTCCATTAAAATCACATGACCTATATAGGGCTAATTAATTAGGGTTAGCCGAGTACCCTACATAGTGAAAACTCTGCATACCAATTATTATCAATTAATTTTGATCTCCTATAGTAAAAGCTTCATTTTTGTATGCTATTTCTACACTATTTTTATACTTCATTTCCCTACCAACTAGACCTTGCCAACTCCCATAGGAGTGGTCCCATGGGACTATCCCATGGGACCATATGGGAGTCCTATCAAGTCCCATGGGAGTGCTAAGAATGGGACTAAGCGGTCTAGTCCGCTCCTATAGGACTTTGATAGGACTCCCATAGGACTATAAATAGTGTAAACATATAGAAAAATGTGACCTACATAACTTATAAAGAATGCCACTATTTTTTTAGGTATTTTAATTACTTAAAGAATAGAGATAATAATACTTTAGGCTTAGT
>CAKMRK010000071.1:0-19613 GCA_928213465.1 Penicillium sclerotigenum | reverse complement strand
TTTTTTTTTTTTTTTTTTTTTTTTTTTTTTTTTTTTTTTTTTGGCTTTTTTGCTTTTTTATGGCTTATGGATTATAGTATTATGGTATTATGGCTTTGGATATAACTTTGATAGTTGGATAACACAATCCCAAAATAGCTTCAATATAAGCCCAAACCAGAAACATTCAAACGAAGAAGAACATACTGTGTATCAAGACCAAAACAGCTAACGTCTTTCTTATTTGCACAGCCTATTCCAACGGCCAACGCCGAACATACCCTGCACAGTGTAAATGAGATTTCTGCACGTGTGTTCTAGAACGGGATTTATTTTAAGAAAAAAAATTCTTTTTACAGGATTCATAGTAACTGTAGCGCATTAGTGCCCGTGGGGATGCACAAGCTGCAGTTCCGCTACAGTTTTATGTCTGAGCAGGTGCATCTCTGCCGTTTTTCCGTATGGTCCCCGGTCTATCCTAGCTGCATGAACGGCAGGAAATCGTTTTATTTGACGTCAGGATACGCCGAGAGCATTGCGATCTTTGTCCTTTTGCATATGTAGATTTTGGGCGTTTGAACCAGGAGGATTTGGGGAGTTCTTTGTTCATATCCTAGGGTTTGATTTTGAAACTGCTATAGATGTCTATGAATGAGCAGAGTACAAGTGAGGCTCATACTAATAAATACTAAGAATACTCCTAAATACTACATGTAGCTAGACTTGACCTCAGTAGTTAGTACCCAGTATGTGGTAGGAAAAGAGTACGCACTGACCGCACTTATGGAGATAAGCGTGTGCGCTCGGTGCTCGGTGCTCGGTGCTCGGTGCTCTCGTTTACGAACATGTGTCTGTTCATCTACTCCAGCGTTCGTATCTTGACTTCTATAAGACGGGATTACGCAAGAGCCGCAGTAGTCAAGCTCGGAGATTTATAATCGAAGCCAAAGTTAATGTGATATACCTCTTAACCGATATAATTGGGAGATATAGTATCCATTAATGTCTTCTCTCCATGAACATTGAGTATTAAAATACGGGTATTTGAAATATAGTGGAGAAGCCAAGTGCTAATCCCGAGGACCAGCCACCAAAGCCCATAGTTGCTGCAGCTAACCCACCAGAGAGCGGCTAGAATGGCACGGATGTTCCCACCTTAAGAGAGTGATATGGCTAAGATCATCCTATTTGCAGAGGACTGTGTATATTGTAAAGCTCATCTTATAGGTATTATGAATTATGAATTATGAATTATGGTATATATTCTATGTTAGTTATAAATGTATCTCTCTTATATATATACACATATATATATATCTGGGGTTTTGATCCCTGCACCCCAAAAATCTACGTTTGCACCCCAATTATATAATCAATTATTATCGGAATAAATAGGATAAAAGTCACATGACTATCAATATATCTATCAATCTCCTATAACTAACTAGCAACCATGAATTACCTACCATAAATATTACCTCCCGAGGCTCCCCCCACCTTCTTTTCTCTCTTCACCCCTTCACCTCTCTCTATATCATCTGATATCTATCGATCTGATAAATTGATAACCAATCAAACGCTGTAAAAATGGCCGTAATCAACCCCACTTCTAAATCTATAGGTAAGCAGCTTTCACTCGCTCTATAGGGCTTCCATATAAGCACTACTTATCTGATCTTATCAGCTCAAAGAAGCTAATTAGATTCAGTGATATCGACGCATTTTGGTATATTAGAGCGATTATAGGCACTCAATTTCCCAATCCTCCACCGAGGATGCCGTAGGCTAGCTAAAACGGAACGCAAATTGCCTATTTAGGTAAAAGGAGCGCCCGAATAAGAAGTAGAAGGCCCTAAGTAGATGCTTGGCCTATAGGGAGAGCAATCATACGTTTAAAAACTGCCTAATGCGGAAGAATTGAGGCTTTTTGTATATAGATCTGATCGATGAGGTTGAAAATCATGTGATTTTTATCCTATTTGTTCCGAGAATTTTATTATGTAATTTGTTGATTATATAATTGGGGTGCAATTGCTGATTTTTGGGGTGCAGGGATCAAAACCCATAGTTAACTAACTAGTTATATCTGTGAAGGACTTATCTAAACTGAAGGGTAAATCCAAAAAAAAAATACAATGGGTTTGTGTGGTAAGTTTGTTCGATCCACTGAAAAAGTTACAAATTACCTCCCCCTCCCCCCCCCACACACCCAGTCGATCTAAATTTCTGAATGCTACAGAGTATGCACCTAAGGTATAGAAGAATTGGAACTAGAGCTGAATGGGTAATAGAGTATCATCTGCTTATGGGTTTGACCGAAAGGGAAATTTGGTCTGATCGACTGCATGTCATCGCCCCTTTTTCCCGTGATAGACGATCCCGTTTAGGGCCCCCCACCTGGTGCATTTTATTTGATGTCCCGGGCTGACTTCGGGTCTATGCGTAAACCCACACAAACCCCTCTCCCGTTCTTTCACAAATCATATTCAAAGTGAAATGGAAAACCCGGCCATTCCCGGCTGCCGGTGGAGTGAGAGTGGGTTCAATACATTGGGAGTCCGTGCAGCCGAGATACGCGTCTGTTTCAGTCAAGACGTGATCTGGGCCACGGTCGGAGAGCTATTTTGTATTTCGCAAAGATTCCTCTTCGGCTCGGCCGGGAGAGGAGAGAAATCACGCTAAATAATAATATACAAGGTACTGAATATGCATATGCAGAGAACCCAGATGGAACTGTTGCAGATAAGAAAATAGAAAAAGAGGTAGGGAGGGAAAAAAACCCCCCCCCGAATTGCCCACTTGTAGAACCCTATGAAAAGAGAAGAGGTCTTAGCCATTTCTCTCAAAAGTACCAGATTGCGAGTTTGGACGATCACGACCAACGAGATATCCACATTGGGCCTTCTGCAGATGCATTAATCCCATTTTCTCCGGCCGTACCTCCATTCCGCTAAGGCTGGAACACTTTTAGACGCCAAAGCGACACTGGCGCGAGGTCAGCGGTTGTTACCTATCTGTGAAAGGAAGGAGTCCGGGTTAGTGATGATAGTACCAATCATGATCCTGGTTTCATTAGGGGATGTGTCTGCATTGAGCATAGGTTACATGTTAGTATGGAGTATAGAGTAGGATAGGATGCAGGATGTAATAGTGTACTCAGCGTACTCTGTAGGGATATTGGAATATTGGAATTTTGGAATATTGGAATATTGGATATTACAGAGTATTTACAACAAAGATATTAAGTTCTTATACTCCATCCATACTCCGTACCAATATGAGCTCTATGACTATATTATACTACCGGGAGCACGGTCCAGGTTTTCACTTTCACTTTTCACATTCCAGTATACTCGCGGGGTATTTACCTTCACGCCACCAAGGCAGCTGGCTGCCCTTCGGCATTAAACGCGCAATCAGGCGATCTGTCGACATTCTCTCTTTTTCCTTTTTTTTCCTTTTTTTTCCCCCTTATCGCAGATTTCCCTCATTGCCTCAATTGTCCCAATTTTCCATTTTCTCATATCTTTACAAATTCTTAGTAATGCCTGTATATAAAAATCCCATACCGGGTATTGCCCCACTGTACACAGGAACAGGCTGTTACACTGGTACTTGGGCGATCGCCACCAGGATTACCCGTATTTTTGTGTGTTTCCTTTTTTTCACTTGGCCGTTTTAACACTATTACACAGTATACTGACATGTAATAAGAATTTGGCTCTAGGTAGATTACAGGCACTTTCTTCCGACCAATATTGCACGTTAGTTTTTCCAGTTTAATCCTACAAAAAAAATTTAAAAAAAAAATTGGGAAGTCTTCTTAGGGTACTTTTGATCGTCTCTGGACTCCATTCCACGGTGGACCACGCTAATTGGACATAGTACTCCGTAAAGTCGCAATTGTTCCACAAATCACCTTCTTATCAAAAGTAAAAGAATGTCTGTAATTCCAGGTGTTGTATATATAAAGAGAGATATCTCAGATTTGTGTCCAGCTATGAGTTTCGGTCATCGCATGGGCACCAATGAATGGTCTTTCGAGTTCCAAGGTAAAGAGCATAGTGCATGGTCGGATATGTTATCCATTTTGTATTGCTGTTGTGTTGCCTTTTTACCTATAATATAACAAAGAAATATATGCATTACATTTTTGTATATATATATATATGTAATGCATATATAAATATAATATATTGCATATACCATTTCATGGTACCTGGGAACAAAGTACCTTTCGTAGGGTTGCATTGCTTGGAAAGAACCAAACTACCAGGTATCTCTCAGATGTGTCCACCCCAAACGGTTGCCTATTATCCATGATTCTTAAGTTCGGATCTTATTTTTACTGTAAATGTAATCGTAAAATCACTAAACGAGTTAGTTTAATTAAAAAAAAGCAAAACTAAACAGAAAAAAGAAAGGCACATGCATATGTTCCCCACACGGTGAGCATGAGCATGTTGAGCATGAGCTGAACTCTTTTTGGGTTTCGAACCTTGAAATGTTTTGATATATTCGTCCACATGATGCAAAACTAAAGTATGTATATATATATATATATATGTATGTATGTATGTAGATATATATAAAAGGTATATAAAACTATACTCAAGGTATTCAGGTATGTAAGATACGTAAATACTCTGCATGGGCCGCCAATCCCCCTCTCCACTCATGGACGGCCTCTAGATCCAGGGTCTCTGACGCACGAGGCAAAAACCACCTGCAGCGCACTCAAAACGACAACCAAGACTGGGGCATAGCTTTTTTAGTTCGGCGTTTTTTTTTTTGGGATTTAGTATTTAGTATTTTTGTAAATTCTTTTTTATCAATTATATTAATATTATTCTATATTATATTTATTTTGTTTAGTTCAGCACATGTGCTGCCTTTCTTCCTACTTTAATCTCTTCCTCCCTCAATCAAAGTACTCATCTTCTTTTTCCTTTTTCTTCTATTTTCTTTGGGAATTGAAGGAAGCATTGTCTCCTTGACATTCGTTAAGACTTGGATTGACTAAGCCTACACAGGGAATTGACCGAACTTGGTCAATAGGCGTAGCGCATTTGTATGCTTATATCTCCCACGTCTCTAAAAGAAAATATTTCCCTCCCCTCGCCAGCCAAAAAAAAAATATAAGTTAGGGTTACGTGGGGACAGTCGAGTTTCACACCATGGCATTCCCGTTTTTGCGAGCATTCGTTACACTCTTGTGAGTACACACGACACTTTGGAAGCTCAATCCGACCACTAACGAATAACCAGTCTCTATCGTTATACCCGGCTCGTGTTTAACTTGTTCTCCTTTTGGTCATTCAAGCCAATCCCACCTCCGGAGAACCCCAAACTGACATCGCAAGATGTGACGGTGATCATTCCATCATTGGAGGGCTGTGGTGATGAGCTGGTGGAGACAATACGAACAATTCTCGACAATCAACCCTTTGAATTGCTCTTGGTGACAATCGACGCCAATCGTACCAAGGCGGAACAGATGCTGAGTGCCATGCCAGCATCGAAATCTCGAATCCGTTTGTTCACCGTCGAGCACCCCAACAAGCGCCGGCAAATGACCGAAGCTATTCCCGAGGTCCGAACTGCCATTACCCTTCTCGCCGATGACGATGTAAGCTGGCCACGTACTTTGCTCCCCTGGATTCTGGCTCCCTTTGAAAAGGATGAGAAATATGGTGGGGTGGTGACCTGTCAGCGATTGCGCCGGGCGATTGCGCCCAGCCTCTCCCAGCGCGTGTGGGGCTTCTTAGGTGCCTTATACCTGGAACGACGCAACTTCGACTGTGGCGCGACTACCCATGTGGACGGTGGAATTCCCTGCATGTCAGGACGGACGGTTGCGTATCGGACGCGAATTCTGCAGAATGAGGCCTTTACCTATGCATTCACCAATGAGGAGTGGTGGTGGGGGAAGTACCAACTCAACGCCGACGATGATAACTTTATCACCCGTTGGATGGTCTCGCACGGATGGGAAACTTATATGCAGTACCACCCGGAGGCAGAGGTGTTGACCACTCTCGAGGACAACCCTCGTTTCTTGAAGCAATGCGCCCGCTGGTCCAGAAGTAATTGGCGGAGCAATCTGACTTCGATGTTTCACGAGAAGCACATTTGGCAGTGAGTGCAACTTTTTCCTTTGAATTGTCTTACCTTGACACTCTTTTCCTTTGCTCTTTCCTCCATGTCGGTTTTGTCTCATTGATCGGGTCAGAAAGAGACTTTTTTTTTTGGTCCGAGTCTAGGCGTATGGCCTTAGCACAGTGGAAACCAAAGAAACAACTTGGCAGAACAGAGCTAACATTTCTATAGTCGTCAGCCCTGGAGTGCTTATGCCGTTCACTTGACCACTTTGTCGCCGCCTGCGTTCTTAGGCGATATTCTACTTGTCTGGCTGTGCCACAAGGCGACTGGATCATGGGGAGAGGCATTGCACAATCAATCCATGACTATGCTCTATCTTTGGATCTTCACTAGCAAGTGGATTAAGCTATTGGGTCATTACGTTCGTTATCCAGTGGATGTGCTGTTGCTACCAGTCTCCATCATCTTTGGTTATTTACACGGTGCAATCAAGATGTATGCTGTGATGACATTGAATGTGGTATGTTTAACTCCTTTTATTGTTCCTCTTTATTTTCTTCTCATATTTCATACCTTATATTTCACATTTATTTTTTTTTTCAATTTTTTTTTTTTGTTATCTGCATCCAAGTGTATCCAAGCGTAGCCCCCTCTCCTATGAGAAGTCAGCATCACAGCGCTTTGATCGTCTCCCGCTTGCTTGGTTTCCCTATTTTCCCGGGATCTCCCTTTTCCTTTTTCAATTTGATCGCATGCTTTTCACATACATCGAGGTCTAGACTGACATTTTTTTTAATAGACAACATGGGGTAGTCGTGATGGCGCCGATGATTATGACGCTGAGCGTATGAGGATACGGACGGATGCCGATCGAATGAAGCAACCGTATTATCCGCAATATCTCATTAAATGAGATCTTCGATTTCTTTTTTTTTTTTTTCACTACCGAACCATTTCCTGTTCTCCTCTGGGGGGGTTGGTCTACCATATCCCCTTGTACTGGGAACAGGGAAGAACTTCCCATTGACTTGGCCATTTATATCATGACGAAATGCCGTGACGACACCAAATATGCTCTGCTTTGATTCTAGATCTGCCCTGGCTTTTATCCTTTTTCTTCCCCCCCCCCAACCCTTCCACCCTGGCTCTCCTGCCTGTGTCGCCAAGTTGTCGAGGGTGTGATACGAGCTTCGAAGTGGCTCTTCCTTTACAACGTCAACCCCCAATACGTGATACCATTTGGCATCTTTACTTCTACCCATTGTTTTTTACCCCCCCCTCTGCACATGCTTACTTGGTGATCAAAAAACCACAATGGTGGCTTCGACTTATCGAGGCTTTTTTCCCTTCTCTTCTTGTAAATTACAAAAGCATGGGCGGATGTTGTTTTGCGATTGTTATGTGACTCTTTGCGTCTCAGTTTGCTTTTCAGCTTTGATTCCCCTGAGTTTTCTATGAGACCTTCTTTTTTTTTGGGTCCATTTTCTTTACATGCAAGGTGGTATTCTAAACTTTCAGTTTTTTTTTCTTTCTTTCTTTTTTTTCTGGTTGCTTTCCCCAAAACTGTAGATAATCTCTAATTGGAATATAAGCATATGACGATTCATCCATATAGATAATAGAACCCGAAAGCTACCTCGGAGGGATACATCCCGGCATAGTTGTCTAATTCTGATGCCTAAGCCAGATGATTCGGTCTAGAACAAGTCCAAAGAGGCTTGAATATGGTAAGAAAATAGTGTCAACGTGAGCTGATCATTGACATAGTTTATGTGAGAGGTACTCCATACTTATTACTTCGTAGGACATACAAAGTACATGTAGATCCCCTTTGGGATTAAGATGTGGCGCGTGTGGCGAGCCAAGACTTTCCGGGCCAAAAGGTTCGAGTTCCAACTTCCCAACTTTGGATCCAGGAACGGTTTCCCTTTCAACCACTACTTTGTTTTTAATATAACCCATTGCCAAAGGGTCCTTCGTTTGAGAAATGGTTGCTCTTACTCGCACTGCGCTTCCGTCGCAGCTATCCGCCGTTGCCCGTCACCCTGTCTCGCTATGCCGGCGCATCCACTCGTCTCCCTTCAGATCAGCTGTGGCACACCCAGTCACTGCCCACGGTCCTCCTCCTAAAGCTCCAGGTACCCCGTCAGCAGAGTTTAAGGAAACCTCACAATCGAGCGATGAGCTCTCAGCTTCCGAGGGTGAAGTATCACGATATAAACTCACTGCTGCGCTGAAGAAGCGGTTTTGGAAGGATGTTCACGTGCATGGAAAACTAGGTATGGGCGGAACGAGAATTGGCTGTCTTTCTCATTGATCTTGTCCGGTAATGCTCGACAGCTAACCCATCCACTGCTCTATCCAGACGAATATCAAGTCCTGCTTGACAAGCGACCCGTCAGAACCCCGGCGAAAGAAGTCCTATCAATTCCCTCCACAAAGCCTCACCTCGCCCACGCTGTTGCGCTGGAGTGGGATGTGATGACCTCCGCCCAACAGGCTCTCAAAAGCCACCTGATCCCCATGACCTCCCTCGCGGCCCGTGCCACCGATATCGCTCGCGAAGATGCCGAGGGCAACAGCACCACCAGAAAACAGATTATTACAACTGCTATGCGTTACCTAGATACTGATACTCTACTCTGCTGGGAGCCCGAGCGACAAAGACACGCGTTGGAACGGACGACGGCCGACGGACAGCCCATCGAGTCTCTCCGCCAGATTCAAACGAGAATCGCGGGGAACGTCATGAGCTTTTTGTCCACCAAGGTTTGGCCTGGCCTTGAAATCGTCCCTATCCTCGACACCAACAGCATCATCCCTCTCTCCCAGCCGAAGGGTACGAAAGACAGCATCCGCACCTGGGTTTCCGAACTGTCTGCGTATGACCTGGCCGGTCTTGAGCGGGCAATCCTTGCTTCCAAGAGTCTGCTCATCGCAGTCCGCCTGGTCGTGGAATGGAGTGAGAACTTCCGCCACCTCCAGCGGCCTGAGACGAAGAAATTCGGTATTGAGGAGGCGGCTGAGGCGTCGAGTCTGGAGGTGACCTGGCAGACTAATATGTGGGGCGAGGTTGAGGATACTCACGATGTTGGCAAGGAAGACTTGAAGCGACAATTGGGCAGTGTTGTGATCTTGGTTAGCGGGGAGACTCGATAAGCTACGAGTATCTGTATATTGGGTATACTGTATGATAGATATAGATGGCCGGGATGGGCTGTATGGCCTTTGTATAAATGCTGGTATTACAATGAATTACTTCAACCCGGGGTTCACCATATTGTACATCGGAATAATAAACATGACTCGAGGGGTCCCCTACTTTGTACCTTCGTGCCAAGGCGGAGATCAGTATCATTTGCCCCCCAAACAAGGGCCCGAGGAACCTCCCCTCCCCCGAATTTCTTTCCAAGTCCTCAACCTTGCGGCAAAATTTTGTGTATTGGATATAGTCCAGTGTGCAAGGATGGCTGATAAACCTGAAGGGTAAGTCTTTTGTTCCAAGTTTGGCACTGAGGAACTCATCGATCCATGGTTCATCATGCATCCTGACAGCTGGGAGACCCCGGGGGAAATACCTTGGCTTAACTGCCTGGTATATTTGTCCTGAGCCTGTAACCTTCGAAGCAGTCATATATGAATGGAATGGTGTACACGGTGTAATTTGTACTGACATGCCACTGTCTTTCAGGCACAAACACAAACGCTCTCGAAGCTCGATAGCACTTGCCCTCCTCCACCGTGACAAGTCCAGGGGCGAAGATAAAGACCCCGATGACAACGGAGATACCAACTCGGTCGTCTCCACCTCCTCAAGCCCCGGCTCCTTGAAACACACCCGCAGCAGCAGCCGCCACAGCCGTCGCAGACTAGGCCAGGACCCGAGTCCGCCACCGGCTATTCAAGAATCCGCCGAGGATATGGACACGGTGGAAGACCTGCCTTCCTTGAACCGAATAGAGACTGGCAGCATGTCACTCGAGCAGTCCGTTCGCACCTTTCGTCTCTTCGAGATCTTGCGCAGCGGCGACACTACCGCCATCTCCAAGGCCATTAAGGATAGTACCGACCCACAGGGCGTGAGTTCTCTCAACGGCACAACCGTCCTCCATTTGGCTCTACAGTGCGCCGAGCCCCAGGTCGTAGAGTATGTGCTGTCCACCGCGGACGACCTCGATATCAACTCGCGAGATCGGGATGGAAACACGCCACTTCACATTGCCGCCCAGCTGGGCCGGGGCCCGCTTGTTCGCGAATTGCTGAACCGTCCGTCTATCAACGATTCCATTGTCAACTACCGGGGTCAGACGGCTCTTGATTTGGCCCGTACCCCTGAGATCTTCCAGCAGCTTCAGCTTGCGCGGTCTCTCTTCATCGATAGCAAGAACCGGGAAATTCAGGCTTTGATTGGAACCGCTAATTATAAGGGTTTGGAGAGTTTGCTCGAGGAACCTCGAGTGGAGGGTATCATGGATGTGAACAGCTATGATTTGGTTACCGACTTGACGACAGCCCATTCCGGCGGCACGCTTCTGCATGAGGGTGCTAGAAATAAAGATGCACAGCTTATTGAAATCCTCCTGACACATGGTGCGGATCCTTTCCGCCGTGACAAGAAGGGGAAGCTACCACAGGATGTTACGAAAGATGACAAAACCCGCGCTCTCTTGAAGAGATCACCTGCTGCTGCTATTGCTCAGCGTGGTATTCAGGAAAGGGCTATTCTCGGAAATAGTAATGCTCAAGGCCTTGCCGGACGCGTCTCGGTTGGCGATGCACCGCTTGCAGGCAAGGATGCCCGCGAAATGAGAGGCTATCTCAAGAAATGGACGAATTATACAACGGGGTACAAGTTGCGCTGGTTCGTTCTAGAGGATGGAGTTTTGAGTTATTACAAGCACCAGGGTAAGTTCAGAGTTGATCTTTAGTCTTGTCATCGCTCCTCGTGCCATCGACCCCTGCTAACTTGCTCTGTAGATGATGCAGGCTCTGCCTGTCGCGGTGCGATCAACATGAAGATTGCTAGACTTAATATGGATGCGCAGGACAAGACGCGCTTTGAAATCCACGGCAAGTCGTCGGTTAAATACCACCTTAAGGCTAACCATGTTGTGGAGGCAAAACGCTGGTTCTGGTCCCTCAACAATGCCATCCAGTGGGCCAAGGATGAAGCGAAGGAGGAGGCACGTCAGCGGTCGAAGAATGCAGAGGTTCTTCGCCAGGCTAAGATCGATCAAACAGAAGGACGCCCTACAGATACACCATCGGAGTCTGGCCTTTCTCACAAGCCCAGCACAAAGGGTCTCGCTCCTCCGTCTTTGGGCGGTGGTAGCAGCAGTGGCACAAGGCTCAGTACATATGCATCCCGCACGACTCTGGATATTCCCGCTGGGGACGAGGATAGCTCTGCGTATGGTGGCTCTTATGACCAGATCATTGCTCCAAACGACATGAACCGGGTAATCAGTCATGTTACATCTGCGCAGGATGGGGAGGGCGAAGATGAAGAATTTATCGACTATGGTTCAAGCCACGAGAATGACATGCCAGCCGCTGATAAGGATGCTCTCAATATCACCGCGCAATCTGCGAAGCTTCAGTTGGATCTTCTTGCACATGTGGCTGCCTCCCTACAGGCCGAGAAGTCTAAGAATCCGGACATGACCATCGCAGATCCAGCCCTGGAACAGGCTCTCGGTGCCTATGAAGCTGCAGTAAGCAGCCTCAAGGGTCTAGTGCAGAATCTGCTCAAGATCTCACGGGACCGAGACTCTTACTGGCAGTCTCGTCTCAGTAGAGAGGAGTCCATTCGTCAGATGTGGGAAGAAAGCATGGCCCGTGTGGCCCGCGAACACGAGGAGCTGCAATCCAAGATGGGCGAGTCTGAGGAGAAGCGGAAGCGGACCAAGCGGGCTCTGAAGGAAGCCCTGGAGAGCGCAACAGGTAGTAGCCGTTCTATCGCCGGTGGGACGCCCCGTTTAGCAGCAGACAACCAGAACATTGAGACCAGCCAAACTGAAGTTCGGGTTACTGAGACGATAGAGGACGCAGACCAGCCTACACAGCAACTATCTACGATGCCCATACTGCCCACACTCTCTCGCAATCCATCAACCTACTCCAAGCTCAGCAGTCTCTACAGTTCAGAGTCGGACGGAGAAGAATTCTTTGATGCTATTGATGCTGGTGAAATTGAGGTAGAGAATTTCAACAACGTCGAGGAGGACAATATCGAACAATCCAAAGATGAAAGTGCCGAACTTCGGGCTGTGAAGAGTGCCCTAATTGCGCCTTCCTTCAAGGGCTATGAAGATCCCATTAGAGAGCGACTTAAGATGGATGCTGATGATCGGCCAAAGATCTCTTTATGGGTAAATTTTGTTGTTTGCTGCTTCATTTCTTCTCCAGTGCTAATCACTGTTTAGAGCATCCTAAAATCTATGATTGGAAAGGACATGACGAAGATGACACTCCCAGTATCCTTCAACGAACCAACTTCACTACTTCAGCGAGTGGCTGAGGATCTTGAATATACTGACCTCCTTGACATCGCTGCCGGTCGGACCGATTCAATGGAACGCCTGGTCTATGTCGCCTCGTACGCCGCAAGTGAGTATGCCTCGACCATCGGCCGTGTCGCAAAGCCCTTCAACCCCCTCCTGGGTGAAACTTTCGAGTACGTGCGTCCAGATAAGGGCTATCGATTCTTTGTGGAGCAAGTCAGCCACCACCCACCGATTGGAGCTGCGTGGGCTGAGTCACCTAAATGGGACTACTGGGTAAGTGCATCCGATTTCGTCACCAAGTTGTTCGTTAGCGGGGCTAACCAAACCTACGTATCCAGGGTGAATCCTCCCTGAAGTCCAAGTTCTACGGCAAGTCCTTCGACATCAACTTGCTAGGCACATGGTTCCTGAAGCTGCGACCTTCCTCCGGCGGGGAGGAACTCTACACCTGGAAAAAGGTGACCTCATCGGTCATCGGCATCATCACTGGTAACCCCACGGTGGACAACTATGGTCTGATGGAAATCAAGAACTGGACCACTGGCGAAGTCTGCTACCTCGACTTCAAGCCCCGTGGCTGGAAGGCCTCATCGGCCTACCAAGTGACAGGCAAGGTCGTCGACAGCGAAGGCTCCCCCAAATGGAGCATTGGTGGCCGCTGGAACGATAAGATCTACGCCCGCCATACCCCTGGCTTTGAGGCACCCGTCTCCGGCCAGGATCCCGAGTCTGCTAAGACCTTCTTGGTCTGGCAGGCTCATGCCCGTCCTACTGGTATACCTTTCAACCTGACTCCATTCGTCATCACGCTGAATGCTCTCCCCGAGGGTTTGAAGGAGTGGCTACCTCCTACCGATACCAGACGACGACCCGATCAGCGTGCTATGGAAGATGGTGAATATGATTTGGCTGCTGATGAGAAACACCGCGTTGAAGAGAAGCAGCGTGCCAAGCGCAGAGAACGCGATACCAACGGCGAGGTCTACGCGCCGCAATGGTTCATCCGTGACAAGTGTCCTGTTACTGGGGAGGAGTTCTGGGCTCATAATGGAAAATACTGGGAGTCCAGAGACGCGCAGGATTGGAGTCGATCCGAGGATATCTTTTGAGAGGTACTTGGCTTGTTGTTTTGGCTTGGTTGCTTTGTACAGGACTCTCAATTGTCATAAACAAATGAATTTTGGATACCTTTGTTGTGGATGTGTATTTAACTGAGTAAAACAGTATAGTAAATGGTATATCTTTAGGTAAAACCCACCTAATTATTATAACAGACCTGATAATTGCAAAGCAAAGTTGAAGATATCTTCATTTCAAGAATGGTCGTTATCAGTCACGTGTGTCGCCGCAAAAACATCCCCATAAGCTATCTGTGGTCTGATCAGTTCCCCTCCACAACCAATTGACATCGCAATGGCAGGATACACTTGTGTCCAGTGCCTCCAGGTTCTCCGTCAAGGAGTCCGGGCCTCAGCCCCTCAGGCTCGCCTACAGAGCCTCGCCACCGCGCGGAGAAGAAGTCCCATCTCCCCGTCTTTCATACGCAGCTTTGGCTCGCAACGGAACAGCCGATCGTTGGGAAGCTCCCCAGAGCAGCCTAAGCACACGCACAGCCAGTCTTGCTGTGCTCCCAAGTCCTTGCCTTCGCCCCTCGCCCAGCGAGCAGCTCACACGGCAACCGGGTCCTCCGTCAACCCTCGGGCCGTCCTGAAACCCGACAACCTGTTCCACTCTTTCTCGAACTCGCCCTCGCCAGCAATCCGCAAACGCGCCGAGTTCATCAAGCAAAATGCCTTCTGTCCGCACCCAAGCCACCAGCAGACCCGCGCTGCCGTCTCGCCGCACGACCCCGAAGCCAGAAAAACCACCGATGATGCAAACCTGCCCCCGGCCCATTCGCACTTTGAGTGTCCCGACTGTGGTGTGCCAGTCTACTGCTCCGAGGGCCACTGGATGGACGATTTCGAGGCTCACCTCGAGATCTGTGACACTCTCCGCCAGATCAATGAGGACGACCACGACCTGAACTCCGGACGCTTCTTCCATGAATTCCATTACCCCGGGCCTCAGGATGATAACTTTGTTATCAACATGACTAACTGGGACACTTACCTCTACACCCGTGAATTCGCGGCTATCAACGACGACCGCTCCATGCGCCAGGTTACCCGCATGCTCACCTACCCCCAGACAATCGGCAGTGTTCTGCACGAGCTTAGCCCATACAGTGTTCGTTCTGGTGGAAGACTCACCCCGGAGGGATTGAAGAGTCTGAGTGGTAAGTCGTGGCCCTACACAGCAGTGGAGAACTGCTAGCGGTATTTCCATACAGCAAACTAACCCATCCCCAGCCCTCCGCTACTCCCTCCACCCCCCTAAAGCTGGTGAAAGCATCGACGTCAAAGGTCTCCGCCTGAAGGCGCCCCCAGTGCGAATCTTCATCCTCGGCGCCCGCGCAGAGTCCTCCCTCCCCCGCGACGTCTGGCTGCAGCTGCAGTACATGTACCCGCGCGCTTTGCTGCACCTCATCTTCATCGGGCCGGAAAGCATGGCGAATCGAGATGGAGAGTATCCCCTTCCGGAGCGCACACCTGAGAACCCCTTCGGCGGCATCGTCGAGGATAGACTCGGTGGCCAGATGAAGATCACTACTTACGTGGACTACTTCCACACTATGAACAAGGCCCAGTATTTCGGTCCCTTCGATCCTTATCTGGATTGCTTTATGCTCTTCCATCCCGGTCTGGGCCACCCGGCTAGCTCGCATGAGTGGGAGGAGACGCTGCCTCAGTTGCTTGAGACTAAGGTTCCTATCATTTGTACTGGGTATACACAGTGGGATCTGGAGCGTGATATTAACTGGGTGAGTGAGAAGTGCCGTGGGGAGTTTGATGTGCTTCTTGAACCCGGGGAGAATATCTTCCGCAGTCTGCGCTGGGATCTTAACGATCAGGATCCTCATGATGTTTCTTGTGGAAACTGGGGATTGTGGGCCTTCCGAGGCAAGAGGTATGTGGTGTTTTTTTCTGAGTGGAGGGATATTGGCTAACTTGCTCGACAGATACGAAGCTGCTTTCTCCAAAGAGGAGTAAGCTGGTTATAGCTCTCCTTTCTGTACGATATTTTTTTAGTGCCCGTTCTTGGGGCCATTGTAGTAGATAAGATCAGTTTCAGTCCTCTCCTAAGTCATTCACGATCATCTATGCGCTTGGTTCAGCCAGTTCTTTTGTCAAGCATGCGAGGTAGATGAAGCCATAGTTAAGTTCTCCTTGAGAAGCTAGAATCATACTAGATGTCTACACTCAAACGTTCAGGTCATGATTGAATAAAGATTATCGATTAATCGAAGGACAAATATAGTCACAATGAAATGTATCAATTGCACAAAAAGAAAGTTCACAAGTCTTACGCTCGTTAAGTAACAGTAGTATGACATCCAAGAGTAAAGATGCAAGCATCAATGTGGAGAAGGAATCCAAAGTCAACCAAGACAGAAAGGAAGTAGCATTAAGATCAGAAAATGCTTGGATGAGATCAAAGGGGAGTATCGAAGTGAAAAGAAGAGGGTATAAACATCAGAAAATCGGAAAACACGTCAAAATCACCGTAACCAAAAAAGGAGGTTAGAAACGGTATGTCAAGAAGAATATGTAAAGAAAAAAATATCCCAAAAAGAAAATATGGGAAGGATCAAGTCGGGGCCATTCTAGATGGCCAAAGCAGTCCAATGTCAAGGCTGACACGGGATGCAATGCGACATAAGTCGACACCCAGGTCGAGGAGATAACTCAAATATTCACTCGTTCAAATGAGCTCATGAAGTCTAGATCATGAGGAGACCGGCAATTGCGGCTGCACCAGCAGCCATGAAACCAGAGAGGTGGATTGAGGTACCACCGGCGGTAGCAGGGACGGAAGGAGTAGCTGAGGCACTCTCAACGGCGCGGGTGCTGCTAGCCTTGATCAGGGGGGTGGAGGAGCTGGCAATGCGGCTCATGGAGGGGGTAGCACTAAAGGAAGGAGTGCTAGTGATGACCGGCGTCCAAGTCGACGAGGAAGTTTCAGTCAAGGTTGAGGTCGGAGTGGAAGTCGGGGTAGACGACGGGGGAGGAGTGTAGCCGGAGGGCACCAGAGTGATGGTCTTGGTGACATAATCGGCTGTGGCAGATTCAGCTGCGAATGCAACAGGCGCAAGGGCCGAGAGGAAGAGGAGAGCCTTGAACTGCATTGTTGATGTTTTGGTTTATATGATATTGAGAATTGCGGATTGAAAATTAGGGATTGTAAATTGCGAAGAGAAAGCAATTGGAGTCAAAAGAGTGAATGCTGATAAAAGAATGTAATGTTGGAACAAAAGAGTGACACTGTTTCGAACAGGGAGAGTTACAAGTTCAAGAGAGAGGGAAAGGGGAGAAAGGGAGTTCCAAAGGCGCTTGTATGGCGGGACGGGACAGGCACCAAGGCATCAAGGCAGTAAGGCAGTAAGGCAGTAAGGCAGTAAGGCAGTAAGGCAGTAAGGCAGTAAGGCAGTAAGGCAGTAAAGCTCCTTTTCCTACATGTCTACCTAGATAGGTATATCTAGGTATATCTAGGTATATCCATTCATTTTGCATCAGAGATCACCCGTGTGATCTTTCTCTTGATCTCCTATTCTCGGACTTTCTCATGATTATTTCAAAATAACATTCGTGTCAGATCTAGCTTGTATACAGTTTCATGTTCAAGTCAATATCGCCTTAATATTATCTGAAGCAAAAGCTTTCATGGATATAAACAATACTATTGTACAGGCCAAGGGCAAGTTCCCAAGCCAGGGGTATCAAAGTCAGCAAGAATCCATCCCAGTCATCTTTTATCATAGCATTAAGGCTCATCATCAACACAAGCCAGGTAGAGCCATAATATCCCGGCAGTCCAAAAGCAAAAAAAGCAGAGAGCAAAAGCATAATTGTCATTTAGAATCCCCAGACAGTGGTCACTACCATGGCAACAGTCGCCCAGTACCCGCTAGCATGCAGGACCATCGCGACAGGCCCGGATGCCGAGGAAGTGCTACTCGAGCTTCCATCAGCGGCAGTGGTACCGTTGGCCAAGGTGCCATTGATGTAGATGGTCTGAGTGCCGTTCACGTCAACCACGCGCACAATACTGGAGTTCTTAGGCACGGTGCCGTTGAAGAGGGACTCATAGTAGGTGCGGTTATTGTTGTTGTCGCAGCCACACTCTGAGTACTCCTGGCACACACAGACAATGGGGAGCGATTCGTTCTTGTGGTCATTGTCATTGTAGTAGTTGTACTGGTGACTGTAGGGGTAGGCGTAGGCGTTGTACAGCCAAAGACCCGGGAAGAAGCCCAGTGCAGCTCCACCAAGCACGTAGGGAGCGATGCCTCCAGCGGACCGGGAGCCAGACTTGTATGGAGTGCGCGCACCACCGGCATAGTAGTTGCCTCCACCGTAGGTTGCTCGAGTGCCAGAGCCGCCACTAGTCGTACCACCAACATTGCTTGAACCACTGCGACTGCCTCCACTGCTACCACTTGAACCGGAAGAACTGGAGGAACCTGTGCGACCTCCACTGCTTCCTCCACTGCTTCCTCCACTGCTGGATGAGCCGCTGCTGGATGAGCCGCTGCTGCCTCGGCCTCCACCACCACCACCACCACGCCGTTTCTCGAGAGTTACAGTATCCGAGGTGCCCTGGGTATAATGCAGGGGGTCTATGGAGTCCACATGTTCAATGAGATCAGTAGGCTCAGTTTGAGGGATGGTCAGGGACGCGACCCTAGTAGAGAGTAGAAGGATCGTTGTCGCCCAAGTGAACTTCATGATATGAGTATGAGTACTGAGTGAACAATAGAGGACTTGAGAGGAATAGAAGGTAAAGGGTGAAATGGGTGAAATCAAAAGGAAGTCTGGTAAAAGCGAGGTGAAGTAATGGAGTAACGGGTATGACGAAATTCTGATAAACTCGATTTTTCTCAAGAGATTTGGCTAAATTTTCATTCAAGTCAGGGAAAATAATGAAATTCCCAGATATAAGCCATTCTTAAAGAATAAAATGATCCAAAAAATTTCAAAATTCATAATAAGCCAAAATACTCAGCCTCGGACCCTGACCCCTTTTAAGCGGCCTAAGAGCGAATACGAAGCGGAAAATAATCTCAGGTATCTAAGCACTGCCATCTCATTTCTTCTATTGTTTTCTAGAAAACTTGATAACTATGCATATAACTGTGTATATAACTGTGCATATAACTGTGCATATAACTGTGTATATAAGTATATAAGTATATATAAGTACATTGTAGATCTCTTCCCTGTTTCCCTATATAGACACACTTCCAACTAGTTTATAGTTAGTATATTATATATATGTAGTATATGTAGTATATGTAGTATATTATATATATGTACTATATGCACTATATGTAGTATATCTAGTATATGTACTATATGTACTATATGTAGTGTTGACCTAATTATCTACTCCGTAACTCCATTTCAACTCCCAACACCTCTCACGCCCCAAAGTCGGTGTGAGAAACTTTCTTTCCTTTGTTATAGGAGTCAGGGAAGAGTCTGATCCTATACGAGTGCGCCTTGTTTGAATACTCAAAAACAAGTGAGATATAGTCTCAAAGAATTGGGCAACTGGGCATTCCAGTGGTTATATCCCTATTTCTTTATGAGAAATGATTTTAGCATTAGATTAAATAATAGTCAAATAGTCAAATGATTGAATCTATTTCTAAACTACGGAGTAGTTAATATAACGAATCAATATACTTAATATACTTAATATACTTAATAATAGTGCAAGATCACCGGTCGGGCACCCAACAGCTTCCCGAGTCAAAGCTACTTTTCCTCTCTCATATTTCCCCTTCCAATCACTCATTTCCCTACGGCCTCTTCATGGCACGTCAAAGAGGTCTTTCAAATGCCTCTTCCACTTCCTCGCTCCCAGACCAGGTACATGAAACTTCCATCCCTTACCCCCCCCCCCCCCCCCCACCCTCCCCCC